>RJWT010051566.1:0-10684 GCA_004365215.1 Cuniculus paca
CCAGGGTTAGACGCCAGGCCCCCGGCAGCCCGGGGCTTGGACGTGAGTGTGACGGGAGCCTTGGGAGGCCCCAGGGGCCTTTGCTGTGCGGCTGCTCGCCCGGTCGCCCACGTGGCCCACAGGCTCTGCTTCTCTCCCCACAGCCCCCGTCAGGGCCGCCAGGGAGAAAAGCCGAGGGCGGCAGTCGGCAGGCAGGCAGCAGGCGATGCCCAGCCCCGGCTTCAGGGCGCACTTCGTTGTCAAAGGCCTCCCCGTGAGGTCAGCAGCAGCAGGGTTTATGGGAGGAGCCGTGGAGAAGCAGTTCAACCCTGCCAGCGACCAGAGGGTGCAGTGGGTGTTGCAATGGCAGATTCTGGGCCAGCAGTGTAACCGCTGCCTCCTCGCCCAGCTGGGAGCCCCGGGGGCCCCGGGTGCCGCCAGCCAGCCACAGCCACCTGTCTCCCCAGAGGTCACGGGGACCACCGCGCAGACCCCTGGCATGGCAGCCTTGGTTGTGTAGCGCGGGAAACCCTGTGGTTTCTGGGCGCCTCGTGTTCTGTCCCAGGGTAACCAAATGAGTCCATAGTTCCAGGAGTCACGCCTGTGAGTTCGGTGTGCTTAAGCTGTACGGAAGCCCGTAGTGTGCAGGGAAGAGGCCCCCACGTAGCTTCTGTCAAGGGCGTTTATTCATTGTCTCCTGGCATTTCTAAACACACACGGGATTGTGTTCGCCACAAGTCCGCCTCCGCCTCCTCCTGCCCCCTCCCTGCCTCCCCCCCCCACCTGGTGCTGGAGACAGATGACCTCGCATGCTTGACAAATGCTCTGCCACTGAGCCATCGCCACACTGCCTGGATATTGTTTGTTTTGGTGGTTTGGTTTTTTGAGACAGGGTCTCGCTATGTAGCCCAGGGTGGCCTCAAACTCACACAGTCCTCCTGCCTCGGCCTCCCAAGTACTGGTATTACAGGCGTTCACCACCATGCTCGGCTGAGCCCTTGGGTTTTGGTTTTGGGTTTGGTTTTTTGGTTTTTCTGGTGGCGCCGGGGATTGAGCCCGGAGCCTTTGCACCGAGCTGTATCTGCAGCCTTTTCTCTTTTCTGAGAGATGGTCTCAGTGAGTCCTGCCTCGGCTGCCCAGACTGCTGCGGTTCCCGGCATGTACTGTTACGTGTGGCTCCTGGGGTTTGTTTCTTCGCCTTTTGAGACGGGGCCTTACTATGGAGTCCAGGCTCTCCTTGAACTCAGGTGTAGCGCAGGGTGGCCTCAAACTAGTGCACAAACCCTCCTGGCTCAGCCTCCCGACCGCTGGGAGCATGGGCGAGCTCCCCTGCACCAGCCTCCTGGGCTCATCTTTCACCAGAGTGGAAGGAGACGTCCCCGTGCCGCCGCTCTCTTCTCTGCTGGCTGCATTGTGGTGTGATTTCAGGGCAGAGGTACCTGTTTCTCTCAGTAAGAGCTGCATGACGTGTGCTTCCCCCATTGTCTCCCTCACACCCCCAGTACGGGAGCTCCACGCTGCGCTGTGTCCCCAGAACATCACCTTTGCTTTGAGACTGGGTCTCACTAAGCTCCCCAGGCAAGGCCACACTGGAGACGCCCTGGCCGCAGCCCCCAGGAGCTGGATTACAGGCGCGTCCTGCCTCGCGTCGTGCCCGGCTCTCTGCCCGGCCCTCAGGCTGCTCCGCAGCGCGTTGCTTGCTCCCCCTGCCTGCGGCCGCCGCGACAAATGTCTGAGGGCAAGGTCTCCGCAGCAGTTTGGGCCTGCCGGGTGTGGCATTCCCTGACTGCCCAGCGTCCACTCGGACGGGAAAGCCACCACTCTTTGGGGGACTTTGAAAGCCGGAAGCCAGACTGTACGCAGAGGTGACTGAGGTCCGCAGCCTGCGGAAGCCCCGTCGCCACCCTGGCAGGCCCCACTTGGTGCCGCACAGTGGCAGCAGCCCCGTCTCGCCATCCGCTCACCGAGGCGGGGAAGAGGCTGGCGGCCCGTGGCCTGCGGACCGTGCTGCACGCATGAGTTACGCTGTCGCGTGAAGGCTGTGCCCCGTCCTGTGACTCGGGGTTCTCCCAGCCCCAAGGAAAGCCTGGGGCCCGAGAAGGAGCGGCGCGGAGGAAGCAGCGTGCGCGGTCCGCCTCCCGCCCGGCTCGCGGCTGCCAGCCCTGGTTACGGTGCTGTGCTCTTTCCCGCAGAAGAAAGAGCCGCGGAGGAGCGAGTGCAGCGAGGCCGGGGAGGACGAGGGCGCGCGCCAGGCCTTCGTGTTCGGGCAGAACTTGAGGGACAGGGTGAAGGTACGTGCTTTCGGGCGGCGCGCGGCTGCATGCTGCCCAGCCTCCGGTCCCGGCGGCCGGCGCGCCCCTGCCCACACCGGCCGCCCGCAGCGCTGGCGCTCGGCGCTGATCTCCAAGGCCGGGCGCAGAGGCAGCTGAGCGCGCGTCCAGGCAGAAGGGGACAGTGTCCTGGGGCCCCATGTGCTGGAGTCGGGGAGGCCAGAGTGGCAGCTCTGCCTTCCAGCCCCGGCTCTTCCAGCAGCTCGCCTGCCGAGGAGCCTCTTCAGGACTCTGAGCTGTGGCGTCTGTGGCCGCCTCTGGGACACGTGTGGCTGTCACAGCTGGGGAAGCCCCCGGCCTGGGTAGGTGAAGGCCAGGGCGGCAGCCGAGCACCCTGCAGGGCCCAGGACACCCAGCCCCGCTGCGCACAGTGGCCAGGGAAGCCTGGGGTCCACAGTCAGAGCTGCCTCGCCGCGCAGGACACGCTGGTGGACCCGCCTTCCTCGTGCCGGTCGCCGGCCAGAGGCGTGTGGAGCAGCTGTCGGGCCCGCCGTGCTTCTCCCTCCGACACTCGGGACCTCAGGCCTGGCGGGGCCCGTCCTTCAGGCTGGCCCACGTCCCACAGAGGCCAGCGGCGTGCACGCGTGCGTGCGTTCTGGGTCTCGCTGTGACCCAGCTGCCCCTTGTTGGTAGCTCAGGGCGGCAGCGCCCCTAGCAACTCCACCGGGGCTTAGCTCCGCGGTGGGGCATTGTCAAGTGTGTGACCCCGCCCTGAGGCCAATCCGTGAGTCTCTGTTCCCGCCACGCCCCTGAGCGCCCCCTGTAGCGAGGCTTTTGTAACAAGGTAGAAGAGGCTAAGGCAGCCGGCCTGGCTTCGCACGGCAGGCGTGACAGCACCGCGTGCAGCGGTCCAGGCTCCAGCCCCTGCCCCAGTGCCTGCCTTGTGGCAGCTGCAGGCGACCGAGGCCCCGCCGTTCTGCTTCCAGCTCATGAACGAGAACACTGACGCTGCTGACGTGGAGAGCACAGGACTGCCCAGCTCCGAGCCGCCAACCGCCACCAACTATTTCCTCCAGTACATCAGCTCCAGGTGTGTGTCGGGGCCTCGGGCAGGACCCGGGTCCTTCCTGGGCCCTGACAGACCCGAGGCGGAGCCAAGTGTCGGGCTGAGGAGCCCAGCCTCGCAGGGACCTCTGTCCTGGACCTCGGTCCTGGCAGAGCTGATGGGCAGTGTTGTCCGCTCCTTCGCCTGCTGGAGCTGCGAGGGACCTGCCGGAGCCCCTTGGCCTGGGCTCGGTTCCTGGTCCCGGAAGGAGGTGTCCTGCCTGGCAGACGGGCGCTCTTCAGGCCTGCAGAGCGGGGCCGAGGGTGTCGCTTCTGCCCGCTCTGCCCCGGTCCACGTGTCCCCGGGCCCGCACTCACCGCACGTCTCCCCTCCAGTGCAGAGAGCTCAACCAACAGTGCCGACGCCTCCAGCAACAAGTTCGTGTTTGGCCAGAACATGAGCGAGCGCGTGTTGGTGAGTGGTCCCGCTGCACTGTCCTTGGTCAGGGCGCGTGACGCGTGGCTGCCGCATTGTCACTTGTCAAATGAGGACTTTCCCAAGGACCAGTCAGAGAAAAAAGGGCCCGCTCAGCTTCCGCTTGAAGATGTGCTGGGCCCTTGGCTTTGGCGGCCAGGAGGCTCCCTGGGTACTGGCCGTCGCCTCCTCCAGGGAAGCTTCCTTCGGGCCCGCAGCTCCAGGCTTTGGTCCATGGCTCCCCCTGTGAGGCTGGCGGGGGCGATGACAGACTTCAGACCAGCAGGCTGAGGCCCAGGGGCACAGGGGCTCCGGGTTCCCTGCCAGCATCGCACAGCTACTTCTGGGGGGCGGCGGCATCCACGCCAGCAGACCGCGCTGCAGCCACCCCGCCCTGACCGCACCATGGCCAAGGCACTGGGCGCACAGAGAGCCAGGCCTGCAGGGAGGGCTCTGGTGGGGCCGCCTCCTGCGCCCCACCCGACAGCGCACTGCTGCTGCCTGGCGCCTGTGGTCAGCCAGCGTTCCTGCCGCCGGTCGCCCTCCACCTTTGCCCGTTCCGTAGCGGTCCACGGCCCGGCGGGGCGGGCAGTGCCGGGGCTCGCGCGGGATGTCCAGGCGCGGCTCTGCCAGGATTCCTCTAGCGTGGTGTGGGCAGGACCGCTCCAGCTTGGGGCTTCTGCCCTGTGGGCTTTCCCACCTGCACCATCCAAAGGCTCCTCCTCCCCATGTGCCTTTGCTTCCCCCACAGAGCCCCCCCAAATTGAATGAGGTCAGCTCAGATGCCAACAGGGAAAACACAGCTGCTGAGTCTGGGTCGGAGTCCTCTTCCCAGGAGGCCACCCCCGAGAAAGGTACATCACGGTCAGTGTACCTCGGGGGAGTCGCTGCGATCAGCTGGGGTGCTGGGTGAGGGGACCTAGGAACACCCGGGGAGCAGTGGGGGGGCAAGCAGGGCTCCGACCTCCACAGGGAGGCAGGTGTGGGGCGAGTGAGCCGTGCGCTCCTGGGAGTCCTCACTCTGCCCCGCTGGGCCACGCCGGCTCGTCTCCGGGGTCTCCTCCACGTGCCGTCAGCCCGCTGGGGCCGGTGGGTCCAGCAGTAGGTGTGCCTTCGCCCCTCACCGGATAAACAGCCAACCTCATTCAGCCGATCACGTTTCAGAGTCCCTGGCCGAGTCGGCGGCCGCCTACACCAAGGCCACAGCGCGGAAGTGCCTGCTGGAGAAGGTGGAGGTCATCACCGGCGAGGAGGCGGAGAGCAACGTGCTGCAGGTGAGGCTCCCGCGCGCACAGACCTGCGCCAGACCCCTCCTCCTGTCCCCCACTCACCCGGCTCCCCCGCGCCACACAGACAAGTGTGCTAAGCTACGCAGAGCTGGGGTGTCTGTAAGCATTGCTCTTTTCCCGACTCATGATGGCTTGTTTTGATTTTTAGGGCAGTCTTTTGTTTTTTGGTTTGGTTTGTCTTTTTGAGACAGGGTCTCACTATGCCGTTCAGGCTGGCCTTGGGCTCACTATGTAGCCCAGGTGGGCCTCCAACTCACGGGGATCCTCCTGCCTCAGCCTCAGTGCCGCGGCTATAGGTGTGCGCCACCACACCCGGCATGTTTTGGGGGTTTTTTCCGATACATTGTCACTGCACAGCCCAGGCTGACTTTGAATCTCCAGTCTTCCTGCTCAGCCTTCCAAGTGCCCGGATTCCAGGTGCGCGCCGTCACACTCGGCTTCTAGCTGGCTGCCGCACCGCCCGTGGTGGGAGACACCGGCGCAGGAGCACTCGCACACAGGCTCCATTGCGTGTGTTTTGTTGCTTGTGTACCAGCCTGGCTAAAGGACGACACGTGTGCCGTGCGGTTCACCCTCTGAAGTGAACCGTCCTGGGGGCGGAGTGAGTTCGCAGAATCACACAGCCGTCACCACGGCATAATGCAGAACATTTTGTTTGCTAAAAAGAAGCCTGTTCCCGTGAGCAGTCACCCGTCCCCTCCGCTCCACTGCCTGTCTCTGGAGCGCCTGTCCTGGGCGTTTCCTGTTCATGGAGCTCACACCGTGTGTCCTCTGTGTCTGGCTGCTGAACATGGTGTCCTCAAGGTCACAGCCATGCTCCTTTCCTGCCTGCGTGGGGTCCCAGCTTGGAGATGGACCTTGCTGTGTGTCCCTGTCTTGGCCGATATTTGGCATCCTGCAGCTCAGTGCCATCGTGAAAGATGCTGCTGGGGCCGATGTTTGTGGACGCGGGTACTTCCTGGACCATGCGGAAACCCCGTGTTCCACACCTCGAGGCTGCATCTGCTCCGCACTGGCCTTATGATGTCCCCAGCAGCACAGGGCATTCCCCCTGCACATGCCCTTACCTGGCTCTTTGGCCGTAGCCATCACCAATGGGTACAAGGTGGCATCTTGTCGGAGTTTGATCTGTTTCTGAAATGTCGCTTTGTAGTGTTGCTTTTAAAATGCAGGGGCCATGCCAGGTGTGGTGGCTCAGGCTTGTACTCTCAGCACTTGGGAGGCTGAGGCAGAGGAATTGTCACACATTCGAGACTAGGCCAGGTCACATAAGCAGATTCAACGCCAGCCTGCACTACATAGTAAGGCCCTGTCCTCAAAAGCAGAACAACGAAGATAACACTGGCCGCTGGGGCCAGCACGTAGCTCAGCAGTGCGCTGCCCGCCTGGCGGGTGCGAGGCCCTGAGTTCGACTCCTGGTATCGAAAGAAATAAGCGGCTCACGGCCTCCCAGGGCCCTGGGCTGTGGTTTGCCAGCGCTGGGGGCCCAGGTGGGCGGATGGAGACTCGGGGCGCAGTCCCCAGCGGGGCTGCTCATCTGAGGCCGCTGGCATGCTCTAGATCCAGTGTAAGCTGTTCGTCTTTGACAAGACCTCACAGTCCTGGGTGGAGCGAGGCCGGGGGCTGCTCAGACTCAACGACATGGCGTCGACCGACGACGGGACGTTACAGTCCCGACTAGGTGAGAGCCGCGGTGATGCTCCTGCCTTCCCTCCCTCGGAGACGTTCAGACACCTGTGAGCCTTGTGCAGTGATGGAAGTGCCCAGCTGCACCTGTGTCCAGCCTGCTGCAGGGTTAGGGTGCCCTCCCTGTCCTCACTAGGTGTCACTGGGCTCCCGTCCTTTCATCCCCAGCCTCTGAGGCGAGCGTTTGGCCGAGGGAAGTGGGCACAGAGAGACCCAGCCATCGGGCCTCTGGTGGGGTGACAGCTTCTAACCCTGTCCAGGCCAGTTCCGGAGGGGACCGCTGGGTCAGCAGGGAGGCAGCTCTTGGCCACACCCATGGGGTGGGCATGGGCAGGCACATGGGGACAAGGCTGTCCCCTGTGTCCCTCCACAGCACGCTGTCCTCGGGCAGCCCTGCCGTGTCTGGCTTGGCAGGAGCTGTGCGCAGTGACCCTACTCTTGCTTTGTCCCACAACAGCCACGGGGCAGGGGCCAGGCGTCGGCCTGCGCCCGGGGGCAGTCCGTGTGCGCGTGTCCTGTGCAGAGAGGGCCGTGCGAGCGCAGTGCCTCTGCCCCCTGCGGTCCCCGCCTGTGCCCGGCTGCTCTCCCTTCCCCGGGGACCGTCCCGGCGCCTGGCGCGTGGGCAGCTGGGCGTCAGGGGTGCAGGGGGCGAGGCCTGCCCCGCTGAGCAGCCCTGCCGGTTGCAGTGATGCGGACCCAGGGGAGCCTGCGGCTGATCCTCAACACCAAGCTGTGGGCCCAGATGCAGATCGACAAGGCCAGCGAGAAGAGCATCCGCATCACGGCCATGGACACGGAGGACCAGGGCGTGAAGGTCTTCCTGATCTCGGTGAGCGCAGGCCCAGCCTGGAAGGGGGCCATGCTGTGGCCCGACTCATGCTCAGGGTGCACCCAGCTCGCAGGGCAGGAGAAGGTGGGGAGGGTGGGCCAGGCCGAGGAAGGGAGGCTGTGTCCCCACAAGACCCCACCGGGCTGGGACAGTTGCAGGAGGGGCCCCTGGGGAAAGCTTGGAGCCCTGACCTGTAGGTGAGGTCGGTCACCCGTCAGGTGGGGTGGGGCGGGGTCCCTTGCTACTGACCCATAGCACAGGGCTCCTCCTCAGTCCCCACCTGGGAGTGGTCGGTCCCCCGGCTGTCCCCGCGTCTCCTCCTCCTCCCCCCTGCCAGCTTCTCTCCAACTCACAGACGTGGTTAGGCGCTGACTGGATGGTGGTGCGTTCAGGGCAAACAGCCCTGTGTGTGGTCACCTGTGTCCCAGGTCATGTGGGGGGTGACAGTCACCTCATCCAACACAGATCTCTCCTCGGTCCCACCTCAGTCTGCCTGGCCCAGTCCCCAGGGCCGTGCCATCCCTTCCAGGGAGGTCAGCAGGCCGGCCGTGATGGTGGTGGCAGGCGGAGTGTCCGTGCCCCTGTGCTGGCCCCTCACGGCCCCTGTCCCCCCAGGCCAGCTCCAAGGACACCGGCCAGCTGTACGCGGCCCTGCACCACCGAATCCTGGCCCTGCGCAGCCGCGTGGAGCAGGAGCAGGAGGCCCAGGCCCCTGCGCCTGAGCCTGGAGCCCCGTCCAACGAAGACGACAGCGACGATGACCTGCTGGCCCCCTCGGGAGCCCCTGGAGCTGGTGAGTGGCCGGCACCAACCTGAGGGCCACAGGGTGGCCTCCAGGCTGGCTGGTGACCAGAGCGACGTCCCCGTCTCCCCACAGGTGCAGGCGAGGAGGGGGACGGGCAGGCGCCCGGGAGCACATAGCGGGCGGGGCGCCGCTGCGAGGAGGCTGCTGCTCCGGCGTCTGTGGCCGCCCCCTCCCCCAGGCAGCACGGCTGGGGCGGCCACAGCCCGGACCCCACGCCCGTTCCGAAGCAGACTCGGGAGCCGCCTGGGTGTGGTTTGGGACGCGAGACCTCATCATATTGATGAGTCAAGAACGCTCCTGCCCGCTCCCCCGAGCCGCGATGGCACATTGGGACTCGTCCCGGCTTCTCCCTGGGCCCGGAGACCTCGTTCTTCACCTGCGCGTCGAGCCTGGGGCCTCCCCGCCGCCCGGGACCGCGCGAGCGCCGACACTGGGCCCCGGCGCTCTGTTTACTACTCTGTTCCCGCTCCCATCGTCTGATTCGGCGTTGCTGTTTTACACATCTTACTTTTTTATGTCCAGAGGCTTCGGTTGGGCTTCGCGGCTTGTGATGCCCTGGCGTGCTGGGCTGGCACGGCCCTGGGCCCCCGCCCACCTGCTTCCTCCAGGCTTGGGCTCCCTCAGGCCTGGCCCTGGAGGGCGCTCCTGGAAGAAGGTCATGGGGCTCGGGAGGGTCCCCAGGGGCCCTGCCATCTCGCCCTGTCCAAGTCACGTGATCCACCTGCCGCCTGCGTGTCGGCCACCACTGGCCCGGCCCTGACATCATCGCCTCCAAACTGCTGCGGACCTGGGGCTGCTGTGAGAGGCAGAAAGGCCTGCCTGGGGTGACGGGGCCCTGCCCCCGATGGCAGGACAACGGGCGGGCCTTCCCAGCATGCCGTGCACGGGCCCAGCGGGGAGACCGCAGGGGCGCCCTCCTGACCAGGCCTCCAAGGGACGGCAGAGGAAATGGCCCAGCCCCCGCTCGGGGCGAAGACGAGGCCTCGTCCCCCAGCTGCTCGCCCCACACCCAGGCCAGGACGGCTCCGGCAGCGACGCTGGCACTGCCCGCCCCCAGCACGCCCGGGCCTGGGAAGACGGCACAGGCCGCGCAGGAGATCGGCCACACTTCTGCTTGCAGCCTTAGCCAGCTAGTGACGAGTAAAAGCAGACAACGCCCATGTGTTTTGGAACATTTATGTAAGATTGTCATATGAAATGTATTTGGGAACTACATTAAAACTTTTAACTAAAGTCCTGGCCTCCTGCGTGCTCCGGGGGCCTCAGGAAGCCAGGCCTGGCCAGGGCCATCTACACCGCCAGGCCGAGGGCCCCGCCTGAGCACCACACCTGGCCAGGCCACTGATGGACCTCCCAGCAGGCCCCTGCCCAGACCTGCCCAGCCCGTGGCTTCCTGCACACCGGAATTGGGGGCTGGGAGGGGAGGGCAGCACCACTGAGCCTGGGGCCCTGAGCCTCGGTCCGGTGGCCAGCAGGAGACCTGGTCCAGCCGGTTCTTCGGCTCTGCTGCCCAGCCCCCCTCCCTGGGGCCACCCGGGCAGAGGAGGGGGCGGGGGGGGCTCCTGGGCCTGCTGCTCAGAGCCGCCAGGCGCTGGTCACCATGGCCACGAACTCCTCATCCGTGTCCATGGAGGCGCTGAGCCCGCTGTAGTAGTCCTGGAATTCCGCCAGGGTGACCTGCGGGGACATGGGCCGTGAGGGGAGCTGGGCGCCCGCCGCCTCTGCACGAAGGGCCGCCGCGTGGCCGCTCACCTGCCCGTCCTTGTCTTGGGCGTCGAAGTTGTCGAGAAAGCGGCGCAGCACCTCCTCCTCGGTCCACTCCCCGCTGCGCACCTTGGGGTGGCCGCGGCCACTGTACACCCCACGGAGGTCATCCACGGTGACCACGCCGTCCCCGCTGCGGTCCAGCTTGGCAAAGGCGGCCGCGACGATGGCCTCCCGGGCCCGGGACATGGGGGGCTGGGGGCAGAAGCGGGGAAGTGACCTCAGCAGGCGCCTCTCATCTCAGGGACAGGTTCCACCTCCCTGACCAGAGTCCCCGAACACCCCAGTGGCCGCCCTACCCGCAGGGCCCGCAGAAACTCCTCCAGGTCCAGCGTCCCAGTGCCGTCGCGGTCCCAGCGCCTGCACACGGCCTCGGCCTCCGCCGGCTCCAGCGCCAGCCCCAGCTCAGCCAGGCCCCGCTGCAGCTCCGCCGCGTCCAGGGAGCCGCTCCCGTCTCGGTCCAGGCGGCGGAAGAACCTGCGGGCAGGCGGGCGGGCAGCACACGGTCGGATGGCATTCGGGGCGCTGGAGCCCCGGAGGCGC
>RJWT010051567.1:0-10674 GCA_004365215.1 Cuniculus paca
TCCTGTGTTGTTTGATTGTAGTATGTCTGAAGGTGGAGGCAACTATCCTGAAGATAACAAACATGGTAACCACTGCTGTTCTACTACTATCTTGAACTTGTATGTTGCTTACATTGTTCTGCATTGTTTTTTTTTTTTTTTTTTTTTTGCAGCACCAGGGATTGAACTCACGACCTTGTGCTTGCCGGGCAGGCGCTTAGACCGCTGAGCTAGATCCTCAGCCCTGTTTTAGAGACAGGGTCTCACTATGCCGTTCAGGCTGGCCTTGAGTTCACTTTGTAGCCCAGGCTGGTCTCGAACTCACAATGATCCGCCTGTCTCAGCCTCCCAAGTGCTGGGATTACAGGCATGAGCCACCACGCCTGGCACTTGTTTTGTTTTTACTGTTTTATTTTGTTGTATTTTGTTTGATTTTACTCATCCCTGATGGTATGCGAAGGTATATTGCAGATAACAGAAGCATTATGGTAGCCATTATCGATTGCTTTTTACTCTGTTTAGAAGTCATGTACCATGTTCATTGTTTTGTAGTGATTGACTCTACTCTGTTCTGTTTTGTTTAGTTGTGTTTTTTTACAAAATAAAATTTAAAAAAAAGGAACTACTAGGGTGGCAGAAAGGAGAAAAGAAAGAAAGGAAAATATTATATATATGTATGTATTTATATATAATATATGTGATAGATAATTATACTATTATTCTGTTAGCTCATCAAAAAGAAATTTTTGTGCTTTCATTGTTTGGTCATTTTTGTACCTATATCTTGTAATCTGAGCAACTACTTTGAAGACAGCAACTCACAATATATTGTTAATCTCTTATTATTTTTTTTTTAAATTCTGTATTGTTTTTATTCTTTTTTTGTTTTAAAATTTAAAAAAAATTGAAAGGATTAGAAATATCTGTCTAGGCCCTGTATACTTAAATATTATTAAGATTTAAAAAATATATATAAAAGGGCTCACAAACCAGTACGGAAAGTAATAATTAAAGGATAAAAAAATAATGTGAAATCTCTGATAGTCTGTGTTTAAATACATTGTGTAAAAATATTCTAAAACACAGGCAAAGAATTTGTATATGGCAATAGAATGATTTCAAAGAAAATGTTTGCTCTCAACTTATTTTGGTCTAAATATCTGGAAGTCATTACAAAATAGCAAATTTCACCAGGTCCAGAAAATATATACTGATTTATGATATATAGACAGCATTGTTTGTCTTGCATGCTAACTTTGTTGTTCTGATTTTGTTATTTCACTTGTTTATTGATTTTTATGAGGCTGAGAAGTACAACTCTTCATGCCAACATGAAATCAAGAAATGCATTGTATTGGAAAGGCATGGTGATATCTACCTGTAATATTAGCATTCTGGGAAATTGATCTTGGAAGATTCTGTCTCAAAATTAAAACTAAACTAAACTAAACTAAACTAAACTAAACAGGTCAGGGATAGGCTAGCTTATTTGAAGACCCTGGCTTCAATCCAGTACTCGGGGGGACTGTTATAAAAAAGAAAAAGAAAAAGAATTGATTGTCTGATTTGTGTTTGAGGAAATAGGCATCCTATACATGAATAAATAAATAAGTAAATAAATAAACAAACAGTGGCACAAATAAAGTTGCCCCAGACTTAACCATGTGATATTTGAGATGAAATGTTATTGGAAAATTCTGGTTGGCTATGTTCATGTAGGATGGCTAGGATCATGAGAAATAGTCATTAAAAAATAGATATCTGGTATTAACAACTTAAATAGGTTTCTCAGGATTGGCTAATATCATTAGTGTAACAAACCCTAATTAACAGTGAAGGCACAGAAACTCTAGGCTCAGAAATGTGTCCCTGAGAGTATAGAGTACACTTTCTTTTCTTTTTCTTTGGAGCAGTGGTTCCTTAGGGAAAGTGATTTTGTTGCTGTTCTGGGTCAGTCTTGATTATCATGGCTGTTGGTGGAATACTTACTATTGTAGTCTAGTGAGTAGAGGTCAGGAATGAGCATCCTGCAGTACAATGGATAAACCAATGGCACATGTATTTAACTAGAGGTGTTAGTAAAGTCAAGTTTCAAAAACAATCTTCTAGACAGAGATGCAGAGGGAAAGTTATAATGATTACATGGAAAATTTACTGAGGCAGAAGCAGGCAGGTATATTAGAAGGATGATTTCAGATTGTGGTTCCTAGCTTTATTAGCTTGAAAACCATTTCTTCTGTGTATGGAAAGTCCCATGAAGAGAACTGGCATGTGTAAATAGAATCGTTGGTGTTGGCTGCTTCTACCTTGTATTGCTATATACAGGATTAAAAAGTGATTCCAATTTTTTCTTCTTGGAGGATACTTCTACTTGAGCTGTTTTTGCTCTGATAAATAAATAACATTCATTTGTCTGTTGCCAGCTCTTTTGATTAGGGAGCATTTGTGCATTTTTAACTGATGGCCATGGAATTTAGCCAGTGTAATTGCTTTAACAGGTGCACCGTGGTGATGACTAACTGAATTTTATTATCTTTGGGTTGAGCCTATGTCTCCCTTGACCACAATACTTACTATTCTCTATTGTTGAAAGTCTTCACATTTATTATTCTTCTTGAAAATACTTAAATTCTTTTATATCTACATTACCCATTTTGAACATGGTTATTATATTTAATTAGATAATTTAAACTCTTAGCCATCAATAGAGATCTTAATTCTATTCATACCATCTATGTACAGTTAGAGAAATAAATGGAGTAAGACATTTTTCAGTAAAATTTGGATTTTTTTATATGCAGGAAAGACAAAATTGTATCTGTCACAAATAACTTAGCTTGTTCAAAATTTTGTCAGCGTCATATGCACAAAAATATGAATTCTAGCATAACTGTAAAAGTGAGGTCATTGCAAAAAGCAAATTGACAAACTGTAAGCCTCACCCTGAAACATGTAATCTGCCATGGATTTAATTTAAATGCTAGAGAGGTACTATTGTTGTCACCATATATTTGCATGTATGAGAAGATTGTACTCTGGCTTTTAAAAATTGTTATCTTTATTAGTACATATTGACAGTACATAATGTTTATATTCATTGTGGAGAATTGGTGCATGTACATAACATATCTCAATTGTTATCCTCTTTCCCTCCCATCTCCTCTTTTCATATCTTAGTATCCTCCCTATTTGCAAAAGATCTCTCTTTCTCTCTCCTTCCCTCTGTCTGTCTGTCTGTCTGCTGTCTGTCTGTCTCTCTGTCTCTGTTCCTCTTGGGTACCTTTTATTTTGCTCTTTAGTTGATTAACATTTTGAGTGTTTCATATATTTTTATATACTGTTAAATATATGTTGCTAGTTTAGGCGAAAATGGCACCAAAATAGAAAACTTCATATAATTCATACTAAATTACCACATTAAACTACCATATTTCACACTAAATTACTACAGAGACTACAAATGTATTCTAACTCATTTATTCATAAGGACAAATTATCTCAGATGATGTAATCGTTATTATTCTCAGTAATGCCAATTGTTGTCATAAATCCATATCTACATATTCTATAGCTGTACATAATTATATTATTAATATTATTAAATGAATCATCCTAGACAGAAAACACAATTATCTAATTAATATATCTGAAATTCTTTGTTGGATAGAAACAAAATATATACCTGTCTTTTTATTAGACCTACTTTAATCAGTTGAGGAGTTTAGTTCAATAATATATGCTCTCCTAGATATATATAACATAACTATTTCAAATCAACTACTTATTTATTTTGAATATTTTCATTTATTCCTGTTAGAAGATAACAGAAGGTCAAATTGATTGCAATTACAGTAACTGTAATTGATCTAGAATTGGGTTTCCTAAGAGGTTAGTACTTTGAGTTGTATTTAGGGCCAGTCAGTTTTATTTTGGCCAACTCCAAGTTATGCTTCATGCCCATGAGCATCCGATGAATACTCCTGCCTTTCCTTTCCTTTCTGAATAATTTTATGTATGGCTAACTGCCAGTCATGAAAGGCTAATTAGAAAATTTTAAAAATATTGTTCAAAGTATTAAAAATGTCAATTAAATGGGAAGAATAAGTTTTAAAGATGTGCTGCATAGCAAGGTGACCATAATTAATAGTAGATTATTGTATAGCTCAGAATTGTTAAAAGTATATTTCAAAGGTCTTACTACAAATGAAAATGAAGAAGACAAAGATGGGCATATTGGTTAGCTGGATTTAACTATTTTAAATTGTGAATATATGAAAATATATTTTACCAACACTATATATATATATATAATTATAATGGCATGATAAAAAAGAAAAGCCAAATATATATTTAGTGAATCAATTAAAATTCATATTCTTATAGTAATTTATGATAAAATTAAACAATATTTTCAAGACAATTAAAAATTTTGAAGTGATGATATATTGTTCCCTTAAGACCTTTCAAAATTCTTCAGTCTCTGCAGCTTTGCTGGTGTAAAACCATACATTATCAAGACTTCTGAGTCCTGTTAGCACTACAGAATATGCATATTTGAACAGTGCATTAAAAATATGTTCATATCTTAGTTTGCTTGTGGGACATGTATGGGCATTCATTTAAGGAAGTTCAATTTCAGCAAACATTAAATGGTAGTGGTACTAACTGATACTGCTGGTAAATGTTCTGCTCTTCTTTGGAGTTTAAACACAGACTAGATGTTACATGGTGCTAGATCTGATGAATAATGTGAATGAGGACACAACATAATGTTTTTAATTGACAAAAATTATAGTAAACTTTTAATCAGTGAAGGGAAATCATAAAATATGGTGAATGTTTAAAGAAAATAATTTGTTATGGTGAAAGACACATTGTCAGTAATCCCCTTCAGTATATTCAAAATACTCCCCTTTACTTTGAACATACTTGTCCTTCTTGGCAATGTGTCTTTTATTGTAATATTTTTTGTATTCACTGTATTTTTTATCATACCTAGTAAGCCAGAACTGCTTTTAATATATTTGAATAAAGTGTTCATAATTCCTTTTAGAGAAATGTAAAAACAAATTAAAATCCTGTAATGTTTATAAACAAGGCATTTCTATGTTTATATGCCCATTTTTGCTTAAATCTTTTTTAAAGATACTTGAGTTTTATACATATATGTTAATATGCATCTGTGTACATGTACACATATTATAGAAGAAAGATGATGTATCTTATTATCAGAATATCTGTTTTACTACAACCTATCCAGAAGAGCTTATTACCTAATAAAAAGAAAAGTAAACATGGATTAAATGGTGGTGTTGGGTAATGTAACACTGAATTTTCGGTATATTTTGAAAACATCAACCCCTATCACTTACATCACCATGTTTTTCATCCAGATGTTTCCAAATTTTGTGGAAGTATTGCTTATTTGAACAAAAATAAACAATTCTTGGTGCTTTTTACACACACACACACACACACACACACACACACACACACCACTGCCGCCAGCACCAGCACCACCGGCAGCAGCACGTCTTAGTGTGAGCCATTGTTCTGCTTCTATTTCTGTTCTTAGGAAAGGCCCAGTGTGGAAGCAAAACAGCAAGGTCAAAATTAAGAATTTTTGTTTGTTTATTTTTGTTGCAAGAAAAATAACTTTTGGTGGGAATGCAGCTTGTGAAGATTATAGATCCATCACAAAAGCAGAATATCTATAGCAAGTGATAGGTGTGGAGAATGGGAGGACGTGACGCTGATCGGATAACTAGGGGAAAGAGTGTGCTGTGTTGTGCGTCAAAATGTCTTTTGTTAGTAGTAAGGACACTCAAAGAAATTGGCAATAGATAAGTAATATTCTAAAAGAATGCTCTAACACATAGGGACATATCCTAGGGATATTAACAAAATGTAGAGACCATTTTGAAGGCTACTGTAATTGTGCACATAAAAAGATGCAGGTTTTGAACTACTATGGGGCTGATGGAGGTGAAAAGTTGGGGAATGAAGTTCTTTAGAGATCGTGTATACAGGGACTTGTTGAAAAAATTGTTTTGAGGTTTTTGGAAATAGAGAAATCAACAGTGTCTTCAGATTTATAGATGTTATTAATGTGTAATTCTGTTTTTAGTAATTTTATGTGACTTTTGACAATAGAACCTCTTTAGAGTTTCGTAGTTACATGTATATTGTTATACAAGTTTCCCCGGTATAACAGTGCAACAGGGACTTTCAAAGGTGTGTTTACAAAAAGATTAGCAATAAAATTAATAAATTTTCATAGAATATAGATATGCAGAATAATCATCTCCTGAAGGTTAAAAATATACTTTTTTTAATATGATTGATCAAGTCACTCAGTAATTTTTACATGCCTATTTTTATCCCATATGCTGTAATAGCTGCTAAAGACAAAAAGTTAAATACAAGCAATAGAAGGAGCTTATACACGATGACTTTATGATCTAATACAGGGGTTTTGCATTAATTAAATAGCATACATTTATGATTTGTGATATGAAATAGAAGTGAATATAATAATATAAGAATAAAAATAGCGTATTGTATATATGCGTGAATTTTGAACATGCTGATCTGATCTACTGTGAAGAAGTAATAGAATTCTTTGCTAGTGAAAATGAGTTAAAAGAAGTTCACTGGGCAAGGAGAGAATTTGAGGGTAGGAGGAGTAGCCTCAAACCCAAACCACTGGAAGCCCTTTAAAGGATGTTGGTGTGGCTGAGGCAGCACAAGAAAAGCAGGGCAGAGGAGGAAGGAGGACGGGGAGGGCACAGAGCAGGTGATGAATTTTCAAAATGAACAGATTTGCTTTCTGAAACAAAGACGTCTGTATTAAACTTGGACAATACATTAAAATTAATCTTCAGGAGAGGAACATACAATCCTATTAGATCTGGCTTAGGATCCAAAGAAAATTGATTTAACAAGTGACAGGAGATCGAGACAGGTAAAAAGATTTGAAAGATAGTAAGAAAGAAAATATAGGGAAAGTAGCAAAATGAGAAAGGCAGCGGTTGGGAATTAAAGTTAGGCAATATAAAGAATAATCCCTGAGAATTTGGTTATACAACCAAATTGTGGGTGCGGGGGAGGTTAATCACTGAGATTAGAAATCCTGTCTGAGAACCAGGTTTGTGGGTATGATTAAGTGAAAATAACTAGTTAGCTATCTTTAAGAAATAAATAGGAATATATATATATATATATATCTGTATTTAGAATGAGAATTTCCCTAATTTAAGTGTTAAGATTAAAAATTTAAAAGTATTTGAATAAGTGGTTAATATAATTAATGACATCAGTATTAATTTCAGAATCTATAAACATATGCTTATTCAAAATAAAATTTGATTAGCTTTTGATTATCCATTTAATCATCTACAGTAGTTCCCATTTATCAAGGGGGATATGTTCCAAGACTCACTTGGTACATGAAACTCCAGAGGATATCAAAGTTATACTTTCTGCTACAACATGTGGCTGTCAAACTGAGTACATTTTCTGTTCATGTCTTCAAACCACAAATTTAATCCCCTGTATATTTGTGGAGACTTGTGCCTAACTTATTTTCTACCTTGGAAAATGTTTCATGGCACTTCACAGGTGTGTCTGCTCTTCTACTTTTTCTATGTATACAAGATCTTTTTGTCTGAGTCTTCTCTTTCCATTTTGACATTCTACATAGTCACTTTATTACTGAAATTGTTTTAAAGTCTCCAATTAATATTGCTGAATTTAATTTTCTATTCAGTTATGTCAAATTTTGCTTCAGATATACTGGATTTCAGTTATTAAGGCATATATGTTTATGACTTCTGTAATTTACTGATGAAATGATCTTCTTATCAATACACATGTTCTTTGTGTCTACTAACAACTTTAGCCTTAGTCTATTTCGTGTGGTGTGAGTAAAGCAATTCAATATCTGAGTTGCTCATACTTACATAGTATATATTTTCCATCCTTCTGTTCCCAACCTACTTCATTTTCAACCTACTATCTTTAATATAGAAACTCTCCTCTGTAAAAAAAAAATAAGCAGATTGTTTTTCATTCTTTTAGCCTTCATCTTTTGATTAAGACGCTTAATCTATTTTCATTTACAACAATTACTGATAGAGAAGAATTTATACCAGACATTAGATACTAATTTTTCATCTTATGTCATTTTTGCTACTTGATTGTTTATCCGTTTTTCTATTTAGATATTTTTACTATTCATTTTACATTCCTTTATGGTTATTGTTGTTTTTTTGGCTTTTAAAATACCTAATCATTACTAAATAATTATAACTAGTGTAATAATGTAAAATAAGCTAATTCAGATTAATACTAACTTATTTTTTAGTGCATAAAATTATTCCAGTGTATTTCCTTTGCTTCCATCTCTTTTTTTACTGTTACTGCTATGCAAGTCACATATTTATACATTACAACCCCATCAGCACAATTTTGCAAATATTGTTTATGGAACTACCCTCTAAGATAAATAGGAGAAGGAGTTACAAAGCAACAGTATTTATACTATCTATAGCATCAATGTAGTCACCTATATCAAGTTAATGTATTTCTTAAAGTTGATTTAAGTTATTATTTAAGGTCTATTTCTTTCATTCTGAATGAACTTCTTTTAGTGTTTTTCATAGGGCAGATCTGATAGCAATAAATCCTCTGAAATTTTATCTAAAAATGGCTTAATTTCTCCTTCATTTTTCAAGGTGTGCCTATGTCAATATGGAATATTTGTTGATCTATCTTTTCAGCTAATATTTTCAGAATGCCATCCTAATTCTCTTCTGACCTCTATTATTTTAAAACATCTCTCAACTATTAATTTTATTGACATTTCTTGCATATGATGTTATTTTTATCCTTATTTGCTTGTTTTTCTTTGTGTTCAAGTTTTGTGAATTTGGATGTGACCTGTCTATAGGAGGATCTTTTGGAGTTTGTTCTATAAGAAATTTACTCTTAAGTACATATATTCGTATTTTTAATCAAACTGAGAAATTTTGATACCTTCTTCTTCTTCTTCTTCTTCTTCTTCTTCTTCTTCTTCTTCTTCTTCTTCTTTCTTCCTTCTTCCTTCTTCCTTCTTCCTTCTTCCTTTTTTCTTCTTTCTTCTTTCTTCTTTTTCTTGTCTTTTTGAGACAGGGTCTCACTATGCAGTTCAGGTTAGTCTTGAGCTCACTTTGTAACCCAGGCTGGTCTTGAACTCACAATGAGCCTCCTGCCTCAGTCTCCCAAATTGCTGGGACTACAGAAGTGTGTCACCACTCCCAGTTTTTACTTTGATTTTGAATTTTACATTTTGTTTCAATAAAACAGAAAGGGCTCTAAAGGGTTGTTCTCTTCAGTATCAACAAATACATATAATATTCCGTTCTGACATTAATTGATGTACACTGCATTATAGTGACACCATTACTTTCATACTGAAAAACTGGTTTAGAAGACTCAAGATGGTGTATTTTTATGTTCATTCTTTAGGTAATCAGCCCCTTTGTATTAACTGACCCACAACTACAAATACAGATAACTAGGGATCTAACAATAACCATTTGAATCAAGGGGGATCATAATTAAAATCCTACTCTAGTAGCTCTACTGCATGATATTTTGAAACATTTCTAGCCTATTTAAAACTGTTGAAATATCCCTTAAATAGCTTTTTTTTAAAATTTATACTATGAATACAGGCATTCTAATTCCATTTCTGTTAGGCTGTTGATGATAATTCTAAATAATGAGCTTACTCTAAAATAAACATAAGAATAAAGAAAAAAAAACCTAGGGGAAAATGTGTCTATTTAGTGTTTATCATTGAGTTTAACAATGCAATAAATAATAAAAATACATAAGATAAATTAATAAGTACATTATATTTGCAGCAATTATGCTATAAAAATAAGTACTGTTGACTACAGAAGAGGTACAATTATATTCAATGCAGAATAAAAAAGATTATTGAAATCATAAATAGTGTGTGATACTGATTTTAAAGGTAAAATATTCAGGAAGATATTTTATTACTCACAAAAGAAATTATTAAATAGTTAATTCATATACAGAGTAATCTTAAACACATATGCACCCTACATACTATTTCAAAAGCCAGTAAACAGGTACTCTCACTATAAGTCAGTTTTCTCAGAAAAAAAAGCTTTCATTTTTATTAAGTTCTAAATCAGGAAACTTTTGAGTGACCATTTTTGACATATCTATGCCTTTCTTTCTTTTCAAATTCTAGGTCATTTCACATGATATCATCTTCATATATATATATATATATATATATATATGTATATATATTCCTTAAAAATGGTAGCAGTTATCCTTTTAATAAAATATAGTATAATTGTGAGGGTAAATATTATTCGTAATCTCCTCCACTGACATCTGTTTAGAATAAAATGATGAAAAAATAGATGCTAGAAAAGGTAAATAGTATATTGTACCAGGGGGCTGGGGATTTAGCTCAGTGGCATAAGCACCTGCCTGGCAAGCATGAGGTCGTGAGTTTGATCACCAGCACCAAAAAATTTTTTGCCCCTTTCATTCTCTTTTTTTAATCCCTTTTCCTTTCCTTTCCTTTCCTTTCCCCTTCTTCCCTTGTTCCCCTTCCTGTTTGAGAATATTCTTTCCACTTCCCAATATCTATCCTTGGTTTTGCTCCTT
>RJWT010051568.1:0-10691 GCA_004365215.1 Cuniculus paca
GAGGGTCAGAAGAATCTGAGACCCTGCTCTGCCCTGACTCACAGGACTGAGTACCCCCAGTGCACCCCCTACCTGTCAAGCTCCTCTCTGATCTTCTTATACTGAGTCAAGTTTTCCTCTATTGCTTCGAGCACCAAGCAGAAACCATCAAGCTTGTTTTCTGAGAGGTTCGACATGGGGCTCCCCACAAGAGGCTCCTGGTGAAGACCTGTTTTCTCCATGCGAGCAAGTGCACAGTGCAGGAGTGGCAGCTCATGACTCCAGTCTTCCTTCTCTGCACCTGTCTACAGGGGAGGACGGGAGAGGGATGGAGACTCAGCCTGGAACTCGCCAGCCCCAGGTGGCTTCAGGAAGGAGGAGTCTTTAGGATTGGACAGCAGGATTCTAATGACCCAATCTTCCTCTGTGTCTCTGTGTCTCTCTCTCTCTCTGTCTCTGTCTGTCTGTCTGTCTGTCTCTCTCTCTCTCTCTCAGTGGAATGCAGGGCCTTCAGCATGGTTGGCCTCTATCATTGAGCTGGACCCCCATCCCTTAGCTCCAGTCAATCTAATCCTTCCACCTCGCTGTAAGAGCTCAACTTCAAATGCACATACCCATTCCCACACTTCTTTGAAAGTTCTCTTAACCATTCCATTTCATCCCAGATAAATCCTACCCGCAAACTTGTAAACCTTTTACCTACTCTCTGTCATGGCTCCCAACCCCACCACATACCTTTTTGGCTTGGTTTGGTTTTTTGAAACAGGGTCTTGCTATGTATATCAGGCTGGGCTTGAATTCACTGTGGAGTTCAGACTGTTCTCAAACTTATGACAATACTTCTTCCTCAGCCTCCTGAGTGCAGGGATTACAGGTACATGCCACCATGCCCAGCACTTTGTCCCATTTATCAATTTTGAGACTGGGTAGGGCTCAAACTTGCGGTCTTCCTGCCTCAGCCTCCAATTGTGCTGCTGCAGCCCTTCTGGAAGTATTGTACTCCGCTTCCTTTTACAACCTTATGGAAGTTCTGCTCTTGAATGAATATTGCTGTAGCTGGCATTCATTGAGTGCTTACTATGTGCCAAGCACTGTTCACTGACCCATATAATCTTTATTACAGCTATGTGAGGTAATTGGTAATATTAGTCCCATATTACAGAAGAAGAAATTGGTTAAATGCCTCAGGCTACCCAACCGCTCAGTTTTGAATTACTATAGAAACATAACATCTAGGGAATCCACACCCCTCATCCCCAAATGGTGAGTAGCACTTCAAATAGGGGTTCCTTTCTCCAGACCCTTGAGTGTGCAAGAACACACACTGACACAAATACTCAAGTCATCGCTCACACACACCCTCCCTCTCGCTCCTACCCTCCCTGTCCCACAAACCTCACTAAAGGTTTTTTGTTGCTGTTGCTCCAGCTCCTCTGTCATTATTTGTTCCAGATTCCTGATCACCACAGTAACAAGCAGGTTCATGCCAATGATGCCACCGATGATGATGAAGATGGCAAAGTAGATGGCTCCCCCAGTCTCCAGTGCATAGTCTCTCTCTTTCATCCTGGAGATGGCAGGCAGGGGCCCTATGACTTCCTTGGCCTTTTGAGCCTTAGTTTCCTCATCTATTCAATGGGGAAACTACCAAAAGGCCTACTGGCAGTTTTGCCTGCTTTTCAGCTATTATGTGGACCTGGTTGTCACAGCAGCAGCTCTTTATTGTGTACCTGCTCTGTTGCCATATGGGGTCCAACTCTCAAATCAGCCCTGCAAGGTGACTGGTGGATCACCACTACTGAGTTCAATCTATTAGCCATAATTTTTTTAAATGGTACTGGGGATTGAACCAAGGGCCTTGTGCATACTAAGCCAGGGCTCTACACCTCTAGACCAATTTGCTATACTTTTTTTCCCCCCCGAGACAGGGTCTCAGTATGTAGTACCAACTGTTTTGAATTCATAATCCTTTCTCAGCCTCCAAAGTGGTGAGATTGCACTGTGCCTGGCTCCCGTTAGCTATATTCTTATTTGGTTTTTGTTTTTGTTTTTTGTTTTCTGAGACAGGGTCTCACTAAGATTTCAGGCTGACCTCAAGTCACAGTGATCCTCCTGCCTTGGCCTCCCAAGTGCTGGGATTACAGGCACGTGCCACCATGCGTGCCTTTTTTTCTCCCTCGTTACTAAAAAAAAAAAAAATTGAAATTCGTGATAGAAAGATTGGGGAAAAAAATGCAGTGTGATCAAAAATATGGCAAGTGTTTAATTTTTTTTAATTATACTAAAAGACACATTGCAATTCATCTCCTTCAAAATATAATTTGGAATACACTTATCCTGTCATTCTGGCCACCTTCTGAAGCAGTTCTAGAACTCTTCTTTTGTGTCTTTACAAGGTATGATAAAAAGTACAGTGGAGGGGGAGGCAAAAAAATAGAGTGAATGCTGCTGCCAAATGCCAGTGAACAGAACGGCAGGCTGGTGAAAACTTCACAGTGTGTCCTCAGCCACCTTACCAGATCTGGCACTGTTCAATTTCTGGCTTTTCCCCAAAGTCAAGATGACCATGAAAGATAAGAGGTGTTTGTTTGTTTATTTACTTAAAATTGAACTCAGGACCTCACACTTGCCAGGCAGGCACTGTGCCACTAAGCTAAATCTCCAGACCCCAAAGTAAACATTTTTAATAGATTCAGGACATGGTGGCAGCTGACATCACAACTAAAGACACTCATGAAAGAAGACTTTGAGGACTGCTTTAGAAAGTGGTAAGAAACCAGGCGTGATAGTGTACACCTATAATCTCAGTACTCAGGTTGATGCAGGAGCATTGCTGCAGTTTTGAGGCCAGTTTGATCTACACAGTGAATTCAAGTCCAGCCTGAACTACACATTGAAACCCTGTCTTGAAAACAAAAACAGCAAAAGTGGTAAGAATGATGGAATAAGTGTGTTCAAAGTGAGGGGGAGTATCTTGACTGGAATTAATCGCAATGTATCTTTTACTGTAACAATTTTAAAAATTGTTAATAGTTACCATAATAATTTTTTTAAAATGTAAACATTGATTGCTTTTTGGTCACACCTTATATACAGACTTAAATTCTCATCTTGTGAGTTACCTGCTGCTCACATTTTGTTGTAAATCTCCCCTAAAATATTTTCCCATGCCAGTTACAGTGGTGCCCACCTGTAATCTCAACAGTCTGAGTCTAAGGCAGGAAGATTAAAAACTTCAGCCAAGCCTGGGCAACCTAATGAGACCCTGCCTCAAAATTTAAAATTCTTTTAAAAGGGCTGGAATATAGCTCAGTGTGAAGACACTGGGTTCAATCCCTAGTACTGCAAAAAAAAAATCCAAATAAATAGTTCGCTTCACAGTATAGTTCTCAGAGCTAGGAATGGTGGCACACCAAGCCTACCAAGTGTGCACACCACCACGCCCAGTGTGGCATAGTTTATATTGTATAGTAATCCCCAGTTTACAGTTGAGGAAACTGAGTTTCAGGAAAGCAATGAAGTAACTTACCCAAATTCATATGACTAACGTGGTGTACCAAAAAAAATTACCACAGTGTAATTTTTTGTTAGTGCACTTATTATGTACATATTAAATTCATTTTACTAAGTTCACATTGGGAAATTAGTACATATGTAATGTGTCTTGATCAGTTTTGGTCCCTTTATGTCCCTTCCTTGAGATAAGAAGTAGCTAAAGAAAAGGCTGGAGAAGGAAGGGAGGGTCAGCCCACTTTTCGGCCTGCTTTTTTTGTGAGCTAGTTCTGAGGCATAAGGTAACAAAATATGTGGCTGGAAAAAGAAGGGAGGGCCTACCTCGGTGCCCATTTTCTGGGACTAGATTCGACTTCTACCTTAAACATTAACCCAGGACCAGGATGCCCAGGTCTAAATACAATGGGAGAAAGTAACCAGGTAGAGCTCAGCTCATAAGCAGTAAGCCCTGTGCACGTGCCCAATGGTCTTCTGCAACTCTTGGCTGACTCCAGCCCTAATCACCATGTCATTGGCCCCTGTGGGCTTTTGATTTTGTGACGGTTCCTTTAAGGATCAAAAGCCCCACTACCTGATGATGGGGGTGCATCAAACTGCTAACTGACAGAAGTCATACTTCAAACAAAACCCTCAGTCTTACCCCAAACCCTAAGGCTTAAAACCCTCAAAACCAAGCTCCTTTGGCACTGCAAGCTCTTCTCTCTGGCCCACTCCCACTCTGAATCTTGTCTTTTCTTGTCTTTTTTTTTTTTTGTCTTTTAAAGACATAGTCTCACTATGCAATTCGGGCTGGCGTTGGGCTCACTTTGTAACCCAGGCTGGTCTTGAACTTGCAACAATCCTTCCGCCCCAGCCCCACAAGTGCTGGGATTACAGGTGTGCATCACCGCCCTTTTTTTTTTTTTTTTTTTTTTTCAAATAAATCATTGATCCTCCTCCTACTCTTGGGTCCTGCTCAGTTCTTTGTTTGGGCCTCAGAGAACTTGGATAAAACCCCAACCTTCTGTAATCCCAGCACTCGGGAGGCTAAGACAGGAGGATCATTGTGAGTTCGAGAGCAGTCTGGGCTACAAAGTGGGCTCGAGGCCAGCCTGAACTGCACAGTGAGACCCTGCCTCAAAAAGACAAAAAAGAAAAAAACAAAACAAAACAAAACAAAAAAAAACACACAAAAAACAACAACAACAAAAAAAACCAACCTTGTAATACTCCCAGTATAGTTTTAGAAACTGTTGGTGATTCTTTACCATGACCTATATCCTCATGGATCCTGACTGCAGAACCTTTAGCTACGGGGTTACCCTTCTTAAAGGGACAAAAAGAAAAAAATCTGTCAGGTCTCTACTGCCTGTAGTGAAATGGAAACAAATCTGGCTTGGATGGGCTACTGAACAGACAAAGAACAGAAACCTGACCTTGTTGGTCATTCTGGGCACGCCTGAAATGAGCCTGAGGCTCCCAGGAGCCCAGGCAGCAGCTGGACTCTCACGAGGACTGCAGATTGCCCCTGACCTTGGGCACCGCCACAGACCTGCTCCTCAGCCAACACCTAGCCACCCAACTGTTTAGCATGACAGGACATGTCTCCATGGACAGGGTCAGGTGGCATTCTGAATGTATGAAATTTCTAGGGGGACAAAGATTTCAGTACCACAGGCCCACAGCCCCACTTCAGAGACTTCTCCCCAGTTTAAACTTGGACACCCCCTTCCTGCTAGGCCCACCTCTTTCCCTGGAGCCCACATGTACCTCAACAGTACCCAATGCCCAGCTTACAGGAACTCTGTCTCTTTGGCAGGAGAAAGCCTGTGGCTCAGGACACTCACCGGAAGTTGCCGTAGATGTCCACCCATCCATCCTGCGTGAGGCAGACGAAGAGAGTGTACAAGGCCACCCCCAGGTTCCCGAAATGGATAGGCACGAGCTCACCAAAGAGTGTGACCCCCAGCAGTGCGAAAACCTGCCAGAGACCAGAGTCCCACCCTAGCGTCACTCGGAGCCCTTGGAGCCAGAACACAAAAGCTTCAAATGGTAGAAAAATAAGTGTCGCCAAGGGAAATGTAGAGCTTCAGACTTATAAACCTCTCTTCTCCAGGCACCCTTCTCTCCCCAAAGCCCCAGGAGCCCTAATCAAGGAACAGGATTGGCACTGACCAGCATGACGAAGAGGATGAGGACCCCGATCTGGGCCATGCCGGGGCCCGCCTGCAGGATGACACGGATGATCCGGGCCAGGGGCTCCACTGCCATGCACACGTGCACCAGCCGGAGCACCCTGTGGCAAACTCTCTTAGGGCTGCCCCTTGGCCCTACCCAGACCCCCCTCTGCTACCCCCCACCAACTTCCCAGGGAGGCAGCCGTCCCTTCCAGTTCTTGGGGTGCAGTCAGGTCACCCTGTTTTCCAGAGCTCTCAGCTTACCTGAGACAGTAGGTGATAGAGACATTGACCACGTTCAGGGCCCCCAGGATCAACATGCAGACAATGAAGAAGTTGAGGATGTTCCATCCATCCTGAGGGTGGGCCAGCCCCAGTGGGGCCAGTCAGGCCCAGCCATGGGGCGTGTGAGTTTGCCCTCCCAAACCCCAAAGACAAGGGCTCAGTGTTCTCAGAGCCGCACAGTCACCTGCCATCCCCTGCTGTCATGCTGTCATCCCCCCACATGCCTCAAAACACACGTGCACTCTGTCCCACACGTGCATTGACAACCAGTGCAGCCTCAGAGACTCCAGTGGAGACCCCGCCTCACACCTACTCAGATGCCCTGAGCAGAGGCTGCCAGGGCCAGTCACCTGCAGAAAGTGGCCTTGCCTGATTAATGAGGTGACCTGAGAATATGCATGTGCTCCTGCCTTTGTGGGACACGCTACACTGAAAAAAACAAAAGTAAATTCTAGTGAAGATATCAAGGAACACTGCTTCAGTAGCAAGGCAAAAGTGAAATCGCACTCACAGCACAAGGAAGGGAGAGAGGCCAAGCTTACATGGCCTTAGTTTGTTTAGTGAGGCATTTCCTTGCACAGGACAGGGTGCAGGGAAGAAGCTGATCTGCATGAACAATTTGACCAATGATCTGACCCAGTGGTACTCTGGTATAAGTACAAAATGACATTTTGAAAACAACCAGAACACTCAGACCTCAGAGACTGCTTGAATAAACTAAGGTACCTTCCTCTGCTTGTCTACTTTGTGAAATGTGAAAATTATAGGAAATTCAAAGTTCAGTGCCCACGAATAAAGTTTTATTGAAACAGAGCTGGACATGGTGGTACACACCTATAGTTCCAGCTAATCTAGAGACTGAGGCAGGAGGTTCACCCGAGCCCATGAATTTGGGGCTAACTGGGCAACACAGTCAGATCCCATCTCAAAAAAACAAAAACAAAAACAAAAACAAATCAAAACCAAAAAACTATCTTCACCCAAGAAATTGTGTTGGAGTGCAGCCATGTTCCAGCATGTGTGTGATGTGTAGCCACTTTTGTGCCCCCTGTGAGGGTGAGTCATTGCAAAAGAGAATGTAGAGCCTGCCACACATCATATTGATTCTCTGGAGGACTGCAGAAGTTTGCTGACTACTGCTCCGGATCCTGTCAGCCCGATTTCTCAGCTACAAAACTCAGGGTTCAACTGACTGCAGACCTGGGGGCTGGAGAGGCAGTTTGGGACTAGAATCCATGTTCTGCTGTATCACAAACATGTCAGAAACTCTCTTGCCTCACCTTCTCTCTCTTCCCTTCCTTTTCACTGTCTCTCCTTCGCCCACCCCACACATAGATAGCTCTCAGGTTGGGTAACCCTTAGGGAAAGTTAGGGCAATGGCAGGGAGGTCCCAGGATCTCACCTTCCAGAAAATCCAGAAGCCAATGAACCAGCGGAGGAGAACCTCACAGATGAGGGTGGTCAGCACAATGTTGTCTATGATTGAGAACAACTCATAGTGTTTCTAAGCAGGAAGCAGATGGAGAGAGGTGTGGGGCATCAGTGAGCAGAACCTGGGCCAAGTAGGTACAGGTTGTCTGCAGAGAGTGGAGGCTGTGTCCCTGTGGCTGTTCCTCCCAGCATCTCTGTTGGTCCCTTTGGAGTACAAGTTCACTGTGACCCCAGGCCCTGTGCTGAGACCATCCATGTACTGCTTCATGTAACTGTTGATATTGTCCTGCAAAGCAGGTCCCAAATGGGCATGGTGGCACATGCCTGTAACCACAGCACTCAGGAGCCTGAGGCAGGAGGATTGGTGTAAATTCGAGGCCAGCCTGAGCTACATAGTGAGTTCAAGGCTAACCTGATCTCCATAGTGAGATCCTGTATCCAAGGGGGGAGGGGAGAAAGAAAAGAAAAAAGTAGATCCTACTCCTATCTTCCAGACTGCAACTAGAGAGGAGTCAGCATGGTCAGGAAAAATTGCCATTGACCGAAGAACTTTGCCCCCATTTCCACCAGCCTCTAAGGCAGGAGGATCTGGAGAAGTGAGGCAGGGGAGGCTGAGCAGGCCCAGCCATGGGAAGAAGAAGCTTCAACCCTGAGGCTGGGGGACATCAAGCCCCAGGGCCCTTCTCTGTGTGTCCCAATCATTCCTGCTGCTCCGGCACCCTAAGTCCCCCAGCCCAGGCCTGACTTGGCTCCTGATGTCCTCCTTATACTGGCCTGAAACAGGTGTCCTAGGTAGATGACTACTAGGGCCTGTCCAAACCCAGCTCACTTCTGCCTTGCCTCACTTCAGCTTCCTTATAGCTGTGACCTCTACTAGCCGCCTGTTACCTGCCCCACCCTGTTTCAGTCTGGTGTCTCCAAAGTCACTTTGTCACCACTCCATGGTGTTTGGTTTTCTTTCTTTCTCTTCCTTTCTTTCTTTCTTTCTTTCTTTCTTTCTTTCTTTCTTTCTTTCTTTCTTTCTTTCTTTCCTTTCTTTTTTTTGTGGTGGTGGTGGTACTAGGCATCAAACCAAGAGCACTGTACTTCTGAGCTACTTCTTCAACCCTTTTTAGTTTTTATTCTGAGACAGATTCTTGCTAAATTGCCCAGGCTTCACTTGAACTTGCAATCTTCATGCCCCAGTCTCCCAGAGTGCTGGGATCGCAGGCGTGCACCACCAGGCCTGGTTCATCTCCTCCCTTTACTTCAGTGATCAACAGACTTAGTCCCTTGGAGCTCACTACTGCACCAAGGCGCTTCCCCGCTGCCTGTGCCTGACACTACCCCGCCCACAGTTGATGCCAGGCTGCCCAGAGCTTCTTCTGCAAATATGTGGGTTAAGTCTTACGGGCTTTCTGCTTTTTCAAATTCCTGAAGTGCTGTTAGGGAGTATGGCTATGTGCCCAGAGAAAGAACTTCTCGCCAGGTGTTACGGTACATGCAGGAGGCTGAGGAAGGAGAATCACAAACTCAAGGCCAGCTTGGGCTACATAGCAAGTTCAAGGCCAGTCTGAACTATACAGTGAGACCTTGTCTCCAAAGCAAAATGAAACAAAACAAAAGCATAAAGCTGGCATCTGCACTCTGGATTGATTTCATAGCCCATCACAACTTCTGCTCTGTTCTCCTCTGTCCACTCTGCTTGTTCTGCAAACTTGGCAGGTGCGTTTTGGCCTCTATGCAAATGGGCTTCAGTGAAGGTCAGTGGAGCAAATGTGGGGGGTGCTTCCTGGTCCTCATCAGCAGCTTCTCACCACATCTGGCACTGCTGCCTGCACATCTCTCCTGGGTTGTTCCAACACCAGTGCCCCTGGCCACTTCCCTTCAGTCTCCTTTTCTGCCTTCACCTCTCTTTCTGCCCCTTATGTGGAGGGTTTCCTTGGCTCTGTCTTGGCCCTCTTCCCCCTCATCAGCACTCCACAGGCCATTGTGTTCCCTCCTCAGCCTGGGCACAGGAGTGTAGACAACTCTCGTGTGCCCATCTTCAGCCAGTGCCCTCCACCTCCTTTCAGCCTCTACCTTAGAGTCCTCTTAAGACATCTCTCTGTTGACACTACACAGGCAACACAGACACTGCCCAGCTCACCCAGACCCCTGCATCCTCTGCAGACCTGCTTTTCCCCCTCTGTGTCCACACCCATCTCATCCTGACACAGTACCAGCCCCACCACGACTCAGTCGGGAACTTACTTTCTTGCTGCCCCTTTGTCTGCATACCTGAGATGAGGACCTGTGTTGTTGACACAAGGTGGCACAGAATCTGTGCTCACTAATTGTGAGCTAGGAATCTGATCAATCAGCAAGGCTTGTGGATTCAACCCTGGAGAGCTGCCCGTGCTTTTGACCTCCTTCTCCACTGCCATGATCCTGCTTCAAGCCCCAGCACCCCTCACAGGCATGTCTCCAGCAGCACTCCTGGCCCATCGTTTCCATTCTCAGCCCCTCCCTCTAGAGTTCACACTGTGGCAGCCACTGTAAGTTGTCTAAAACCCAAGTCTGTGCATTTCAATTCAGTGCTTTAAACCCTTCCCTGGATTTCTGACAACAAAGGAGAAAGGTCATCTTTCTTGACATAATAGACTCAGTGGCATCTGGCCGTTGACCATCTCTCTGAGCTGATCTGCCACTACCACACCAAACATATTTTTGCAGCAAGGGATCAAACACAGGGCTATGTGCATGGCAGGCAAGCACTCTACTGCCAACCTATGCTCCCAGGCTGACATATTGATTTGATTTGATTTGATTTGGTTTGATTCTATTTTTTGTCTTTTTGAGACAGAGTCTCACTATGTAGTTCAGGCTGGCCTTGAACTCACTTTGTAGCCCAGGCTGGCCTTGAACTCGAAGTAATCCTCCTGCCTCATCCCCCAAGTGCTGGGATTATAGACGTGTACCACCACACCTGGCTGACATATTAATTTTAAATCACAGAATACATGCATGTATACTGTTTATAAGAAATTAAAACATCAGTAAGACCAGAGTCATTGGCCTTTGAATTGGACACACAGAACTCTCTCATATGCTGTTTCTCTTGTCCAAAACACTTTTCCCTCTTCACCATCTCACTTTATGTGGTTAACTCTGACTCAGTTTTTTTTAAAGGTAAGGTCTTATATGTAGCCCAGGCTGACTTGAACTCACCATCCTCTCCTCAGCCTCCTGAGTGCTGAGCTTACAGGCCTGCACCATCACACCTAGTTTCCTGCTAATTCTTTACTCTCCGTTTGAGTGCCACCCTCACCAAGAAGCCTTCCCTGACCTCCCAGGTTAGGTTTGATT
>RJWT010051569.1:0-10707 GCA_004365215.1 Cuniculus paca
GTCTGATGAGGACCCAGTATGTCAGAGATACTACCTTCTCATTCTGTCCTGACATGACAGGAAGGGTAAGGGCTGCTTTCTCTTTCTTTTATGATACTAGTCTTGTTCGTGGGCGCTCTACCCTCCTGACCTAATTAGCTCCCAAAGGCTCCGCCTCCTAATATCAGCACATTGGGGATAAGGATCTCAATATACGAAATCTGTGTGTTTAGAGTAGGGGGGCACAAACATTGAATCTATGACAACTGATAGCCTCTCAATAAATGATAGCAATAAGTAGTAATTTCATATTAATAATTATCTAGTGATAATGACAATTCTTAAGGAACTCCAGATCAGAGTCCCACAAATAACCTATTTTAAAATATTGACACAAGCAATCGATCATTTGATCATTGATCATTTACTTGGTGTATATTGCTCCCATGTGTTAGGGCCATTTTAATTCTTCTCTTAGAATTTAAAATAACAATTCCTATTCTTTTAGAATTTTGTTTCGACATGTTGCGTTTTCTCCTACAACGATTTCTTAAACAGGGAAGTCATTTCCTTCAGCCCACATTGACCTTTTCCCATTGTCTGGAGTGAGGCTGGACACGTGTTCCACAAGAAACCTGGGCCAGGGTTTGGGAGAGAAAGAAAAAAAAAAACTATTTAAAAACAGAATTGTTCACTGAGTATTTATAAGTAAGTATTTATAAGTAAGTAAGTATTCACTGAGTATTTATAAGTAAGAAGCAAAGCAGTGACTGTAAGAGTTTCTGAAACTTTTCCATGTTTTCTGGTGGTCAAGCCCTTTCAAATAATCTTTTGGGGGCTCATGTTCTCAGCACTTCTGGGCTCCTCTGCCTGTGGGGTGTCCACACTAGAAGGGAAGTGAGCGGCCACGGCTGTGTGGAATCCCTTTTAGATTTGTCCTTTGTTTTTCTCTAGGGAAAGTGACAGTGATGACTGGAGCTTCTGGCAGCAGGGGCGGGGGTTCCAGTGTCCAGCATCCAGGATCTGGAGCCAGGCCTGGACAAGGGCCATCTCTGCCTGGTGGCTCCATAGGGCAGAGGACTTGGGCATGAGGACTTCCCTAGCAGCCCCGTGCCACTCTGGCTCCCTAACACTGACGTATTTCTTCGCTGCTTTTTTAGGCAGAAGCAGTTCTGTTACTGACGACTGGGTGCCCCAAATCCCAATCCCCATCCAACTCCTCCTATTTTCTGACTTCAATGTGCAGTAACTTTGCCTGCCAGCTGCTCCGGGTCATCTATGACTTCGCTCTGAATTCCTCGCACTGGAGGAACCGTGGGTCTTTCCACATATGTCCTCTGCCCTGTAGCCTACTGTTAACACAGTAAAGAGAGTGATCTTGCATAAAGTAGGTCAGGTAATGCGCTCCTCTCCTCACAATCTTCAGACACACCCCACTCCATTCTGAATAAAGCCAAATCCTACAGTGGCCTACAAGACCCTATAGGGCTTCTCCCTCATAGTCTACCTCTGACTTTATCAAGTCACCACTCCTTCCTCACTCTGCCCCAGAGCTACATTATTCCAAAGGACTTTCTGAGACACACCTCCCCTTCACTAGTTTCAGCAAACCCTAGGGACCCCACCACTCCAGGGCCTTCTCTTTAGATCCTCTAGGACCTCCGCCACTTCCCTCTGAGACACTACTCACCATTTCCTCAGTATCTAACTCCCTTGTTTCTTCAATGTCTTTTCCTAATTGCCATAGGTCACCCACCCAACTCCTTATCTCTCTTACCACTTTATTTTTTTATAGTATTTCTTATCTGTCAAACTAATTATTTGTTTGTTGTTTGTCTCTCCCCAGTTAGAATACAAGCTCCATGAAAGCAAAGGCTTTCGGATTCTTGATATATCCTCAGGGCCTAGAATGTTGCCTAGCTCCTAGTTAAGAACTCAAAAGATTTCATTATTTGTTTAATAATGAAATCAATGAGTTAACAAGTAAATGAATATGGATATATATGGGATCCTCTGATATGAGGACTTAAAAGCTTATTACCGGTTACTTGAAGAAATAATGTGAAATGAATAATTTAATCAACATTTCACATTTTAATGAAAAAGAAAGGCATCATATAAAATTTATTATGGTCTGACTGAGGCTTTCATAAGACATCGAAGGTGTGATTTAAGGGACATATTAGAGGATCACTTGTCCAAACCAATTAATTTCTCAGATTTATCAGTGTCCAACTTTATCAGTATTTTTTTAATTATTCACAAGTATCCTAGTTACCACTCTAAGAAATTGGGGTACAGTAATCAATAAGTCAAAGTGTTGTCCTTGTAGAATTCACATTTTAACTGGGGACAGACAATAAAGAAAGAATCATATAGCAAGTGTAGGAGGTGACAAGTTCATGGAGGAAAATTAAAACAGGTGAGGGAGAGAAAGAGGAATAAGTGGGTGGTTGGGCTCTTCAGGATTTCTAGATAGGACAAATGGAGAAGTTAGTGTTAAGGAAGTGATAGTTAAGTAGAGAACTAAATGAGGTATGGAAGGAAGCCATGTGGACAACGTTCAAGACCCCTTGAAAGCATCTCAGTGCAGGAGAGTGATGGTGATCTCTGACTATAAGAAATGCAGTTTAGACACCTGGCGTAATTTTGGAATTTGTCATAGCCAAATTCCATACATAGTTTTATTTTATGCTATGATAGATATCCATGTGTTGTACTTTAAAAAGAACTGTTATAGCCATTTATTGGATATGCAAACTTGAGTCCCTTTCTAATGTAAATAGCACAACTGGGGCTTTGGGGCTTTGGGGCCACTCACCTTACCAGGGCAATGCTTTCTAGCTAACCCTCTGACTCTTGCTAGGGCTTACTACACAGGGACAGAGATTTAAAAACAAACAAACAAACAAAAAAAGCAAAGATCCCCCAAGCCGGCCCTGGAAAATTCCAAGGTTCTAAACCATGATGCCTACATGCCAAATCCTCCTGCATGAACTGTAGTAAGAGCTCATCAAAGGTTCATCCAGATGGACTGCATCTCATACATTCAGTTATAGCAGACTGAATTATGAGAAAGGAAATGCACAATAGACTCTGCTAACCTGACCCAGCACCTTGTCAATCACATTGTCAACATGCTCTGGACAACTTAATGGGAGGCGCCCTAGACCCAGCACAGCATTTTAAATCCCTAAACCTAAAATACTCAACACCCATGCCATTTACCTTTCACCCCAACAAGCCTGCTCACTCTGAGTATGCTGTCGCCTGACATTCCTACTGTCTCCTTACCGTCACATGACATGTCTAATTCTTTGTTGGTCATGCATAAGAACCTAGGAACCCACTCAGAACCCCGTCACCTACAGTAACATCACTGACGTTAGTTTAAATCTTAATTGTCTTTATTTTTTTAATTCTGAATTTGGACAAGCAGAATAAGTGTCCTAATGGGTTGAGCAGAAAAGTTTGGATTTATGACAAAGAAGGGCTACTCAAAGCAGAAACAAGGAACAAGAAGTGGTTTGGTCATTTCAAAGTTGCTTCCTTATAAGGTGAGGAAAGGAAAACAGAATAGACCAATAACTGATTGATTAACATCAGATTACTTCAGTAATGATTAAAGGATGCAATGATTAAGGCGAAAGGAACTCATTATCATCCCAACTGGACTATTTGGGAAATTTGGCTATCTCCTATTATCCTGAGGAAAATCAGAGAATAACCTCATTTCAGTTTGGAAACTTAGTATAAGTGATCCATTTTGATTATTAGTTTTTTTTCTATTAGGTCCTAGCATAGGACCTTAGTAAAAAACAATGGATTCCTGTAGTGTTTATTTTCATTTATCTGTTTTTCTTGTAGTTTTTGTTTAATACACACACATCAGAAATTTGGAAGGAGGAATCAGCAGAGGAGGCATCTTTTGTTTTTTGTTGCTGTTGAAGTGAAAATAAAAGGCCAAAGTGAAGGAGTACAAAGCTATAGCTTTTATTTCCAATTTTCCAAGTGCTGAAATTCATTTTATTATAGCATTTGAGTTTATTAGAAAAACCCTAGTTTCAGTTATATTGCTCAAAGTCAAATTCAACTCAGTTTTCAAGATGTTTGGATTTTTCTGTGGCCAATGGAGTGAAATTTATACTTCATCTGCAGCTATTTTGTACAAAAAAAATCATGTAGAAGGTGTAACTATCAAATGACTCTTTTCAATTTTTTCAACAATCAACTGTATAACTTTAACCACGATTTATGGGCACTTTGTGTTTCATTTCTGCAACCTGTGAAAAGAGGGTGATGTCCAATGTTCATCTTCTCTCAGAGATGCTCTGAGTATATAGTTTATACTTCAGAGGGAAAATGACACATGCTACTTAGTCGCCTAGGTAATTCCCATCATTTCAGCCTGATTTGTATGTCTTCGGAGGCTTTAGAGCCTCACCTAGGATGATGAATAAATGGAGGGTGTAGAATTGTTGTGGGGGACTTCTGAGAAGGGACGTTTGAAGTACTTCCTTCTTTTGACCTTTTTATATGCTGCATACAGATAATATCCCCAGGGCCATTTGATCCCGGGAAGTGACATACTGAAGGAAAGAGTGACGAGATTGGAGGATGCTGGAGTTCAGACCCTGGGAATCGGCAATGCCATCCTAAGACTGCCTATGTCAGTTCATCTTTCATCCAAGAAAGACATGTCACAATCCTTTTGAATCTATCATAGGTAGTCATACCGTATCCTAACAAATGAACACACTTGTGATTTGAAAGCGTTTTGGTGTTTACAACATACCATACATGTTTCCTCATTTCACTTCTGTAATTATTCAGTGAAGCACCAGGAAAGAAACGTCATTCCCATTGTCAATCCAACCTTTTAGGAAATTTAGTGACTATGGTGTGGTCAAATTACTGTAAGTAAATAATAAGGACCAAATAAAAGTTTAGTATCTTGTGCGTATGCACACACACACACACACACACACACACACACATGCACACAACGTATAGGCTTTGGCATTAGACAGACCTTAGAATTTTTCTACCCAGCTCTTGTTGTCTTATATAAATTACCCACCTTTTCTGATTCTCTTGACTTACCTGCATGGTGGATAAACAATATCTCTAAAGGAATATCTTCCAACCGAGATAATGTTTGTGGGGTCCAGATTCTGGGTGTGTTACATAGTGGATGCTTAGTGAATAGAGTACCATGTTTATTCTTCTAAAGACTATACAGATATGAGAATAAGGGAAAGGAAACTACAGGTCAGACTAGAAAATGTGCTCCTACTTGGAGTTTTATGTGTCTGTAATGAATCTGAAAATTTTTAATTTATTTCTGACCAAGTGAGCCTATGTGACCAAGTTTGTTGAGTCCTCTGAACACCTTAAAGATATTTCTTCCTATGACTCTGAGGGAAATACCCCAGAAAATAACCTTTGCTTTCAAATGATTCACAAGAAGATTGGAAAAAAGCCATTCCAAATGAATTTCCTTGGAAGAAATAGGGGTGCCACTTCTGAGTAACACAATCCACTTTATTTCTTGAATACTGTTTGAATTAGCCAGGCATGTATGTGGTCCCAAGGTGGGATTTCAAGGAGACTCATGAACTAGAGGAGCTGAGATTTATGAATTTCTTGACTAGGCATTGTAGATAAGTTTGATGAGATATTGAGTTGATCCTTCCACATATGGAGGGAACACATCAGGTGTAATGTGATACAGATTCTGTCTTATGAGAGACTCAGTCCAAACTACAAACACACGGACAGTCAGGGTAATAACATCAATCAGCATGTATGGCAGAGTGCTTGACACTTCTGAATCTGTCAGGAATGACAAGTATTCTTCCAACTAGATAGGTTAATGCTTTCTTCATTCTTATTCAGAGCAACAAAGTAGATCAAATAATCACTATACTTTTTGTAATAGTATTTGGTAGCATTTGTTTGATGCAAAGGACTCTGGTAATTCAATTGCATGTGTAACACACACCCCACACTATGAAGTGGCAGGAGAGCCCAGAAAGGCAGCTGTTGGAATGACTGCACTCCTGCTCAAGGCTGACATTACTAAGGTAGGATTTGATTACAGTTAGCAATTTGGAATCAAGGGCAAGGAAAATGAAGTGCAGAGATCAGGAAACATTAAAAGATGAAAATAACAGGTAGTGAAGCAGTCTGCATTGCATTTCATTTAGGCAATGAGAAGTAGGCATATGATCATGCTGAGAGACCTCCCTGCTTCCAGGAGTAAAATCCACTTTCAGATGTAATCAAGTTGCGATTCTTCATGGCTCAAGTGCCAACCCATGGGGTTCCTCTAAAGTGTCTTCTTAAGTTTCCTTTATGAAGCTTTCATGCCTAAGAAAATATGAGCAATACATAATAATAATAGTTGTGTACAATAATATGTGAATGCTAATATATAATATGCAATAACTTGCAAAGCACTTTGACATATATTATCTCAATTAGCTCTGAGCACAACTGTAACATTCAGCCCTCCTTCTCTTCCTACTAGTTACTGAGTACAATACTGAGTTAGCCATGCAATGTCTCTAGAGAGGAAATTGTCAAGGAAGAAATTAGGTGTTTTGGTTATTTTTCTCTTGTTGCTGAGACAAAATACTTGATGCTCAACATGAAGGAAGGAAAAGTTTATTTCTTACAGTTTTTGGAGGTTTCAGCCCACACTTAACTGGCTCCAAGGCAGGGTGGCATGGCTAAGGGGCAGCTGTTCTTGCCAGTTGCAAGCTACTAGAGCAAAAAGGGCAAAAAAGGAAAACATGCTTCCTTCTATCTCTTATATTGCATGCCAGCGCCACTCCTGGGTGGGTGTAGCACTCACACCACACAGCGAACCAATCACAAATGCTAGACTCAGCAGCCGTTGAAAGACCCACCCCCCAGCACCGCATGAGGCTTTGCGGGGGATGCTTAAACAAATCACAATATTAGGAAACATATTGGATATAGTATATATGTAGGGGACGAGAAAGAAGCAATGAACAAACACTAGTCCAAGGATGCATGGTTGTTCTACCATTTATTTCTACTATTTGGCATTGGGTATGTGAGAATCTCTTTCGATCGTTGCTTGGTCATATGCAAAATTGGTCATGTGTCATCCTGTGTGGACTCCTTCACAATGTTATATGTGAGAAAATCTTTTCTAGGTTGGGAAATGCAAAATAAACGTTTTTAACTTTCTTTCTGTACTTTTTCTAACATCTGTGGCATTAACCTCAACAGGAGCCTCAGTCTTTTGAAGAGCAGAGAAGATAAATCTTTTCCACAGGAGCCTCTTTCAGTAGCCTTTGAGGCATTTTACACTTCTTATAATCAAAACATATAGCCATTTGTCTGGCAGCCAGATACCTGAATTACAGTCTGGTGGCACCTGATATCAAGAGGAAACAAATGTTCATAGGATCTTTTACAAACAAAGTTGTTTTAGTGTTTCATTTTATTTATTTATTCATTTGCAGTAGTAGGGAATGAAGCCAGGGGCCAGAATATAATAGGCAAGTGCTCTACCACTAAATACATCCCAGCTCTTTTTATTTTTTATTTTTAGACAGGGTCTCACTAAATTTTCCAGATTGGACTTGATCAGCATTTTTGATCCCTGCACCCTAGTTTTTCTACCTAATCAGAAGTTCCAAGCTTAGCTCCAAGTCATTTTTTGAAAAGGCACACTAGTTGATACATATGTGCCTACTAACCCAAGAACTCAGAACTTACTGGCTGAAATTTGCAGCTTGTGAAACGTTTCTTCTTCATTTCTTTCCAGCATAAACAAGATTTCTCTATCAATAGTGTATTAAAAGCAAATACAAGTGCTCATATGAAATAAAAGCAGTACTCTGTGTGAGAAATTTGACTTCATATTTTTGAAAGCACTTTGAAGTAATGCTATCTCAGCTTTCTTTAATTGAACACTGCATTCACAAGAGAAGTTTGGAAAATGTATTCTATTGCAGTGTTATTTTTGGTCTCTACTCAAGAAACAATCTTGTAAGCTGTCACTCTCCAAATAAGGAGGACTCAACTCATTGTAAGTAATAATATTAAAATCTTAAGGTATTGGGAATCTTAAGGCATGATGAAATAAAAGGAAAAAGATTTTCTTTCTTATGTTCAATGAATATGGAATAACACAATGTGATTTCATTATAGGCATATTATCAATAGGATTCATAGGAACACAAACTGAAAGGGATTAATCATTGCTAAATCAACATACATTTATTACACAACAACTATGTGTCCAAACCTAAGGCTAGAGGAGTATGCAAAGTGAAATTTCCCTAGCACTTACATTCAAGCAGGGAAGAAAGAAATAAAGAAGTTAACATTTGATACTGCCAGTGTATCAAGTGGCATGTTAGGAGTTGATATGAATGATGGGAAAATTTTTACACTGACTCTCTATTGAATTTTAAAATTTTGGAAACTGCAAAAATAGAAAACAAGTTTTTAAGCATATCCATTTATAGTTACCTTTGTATTAAGGTAAATAGTTATAGTTATGATTGATCTCTTGTTTCCCAAAGGCACAATCCTGTCCCTTTGTCATTCCTGACCTTCTTTCAGAATTGTGCCTTAAGCAATGATGCTCAGATAAAGCAGCCAATAGGGAGATTTATTCTCCGTTCCCTTTTAACACTTCTAATTCAGGCAATCAAACCAGTTTGAACCAGATAGAGCATTAAAGCCATTCTTCAGAGTCCATCCAGTCTGTGGTTATTCAGGTAGTTTGCAAGACTGCAAACTAATACTCACATTCACTAACAAAAATGACATTCTATTTTCAGTTTGTGGTATTTATATTTAGAATTATAATATAAAGCTCTGTTGAAGAAAATATTTGGAAAAAATATGCTGCCAGTCTGTGCCTATGAAGTCCCTGTTATTTGTTATTTTGCCAAAAACAAATAAGAAAAAACAAAAACAAAACAGAAAACAATATAACAACCCACTCACAGCTATGTATTTTCCTTTTCTAATTTGACATCATTTCAGGCCCAAGTGAAGAGATGTTTTTTTTGATAATCTATCAGCACAGAATGGATGTTACCTTTGGCATCAGAATGAGTATGGTAGTGGGTTTGATTTAGTTTTTCAAGTCTATCTTCAAGTTCATGGAAAAATTTTTCCCCAGGGTAAAGACAAGCCAATATTAAACTTTGCAGGAATTAACTAATTAGCTACTCATTATAGCCATTGGCATTTTAAAATACAGAATACCATCTCCTTCACTATAAAAATGGTTTCCATTTTTGTCATATTAATGTTATTTCACTGAGCAGTGCTGTTAGAAGAAATCCCAGAGGCATTCAAGGTATAAATTGTTCGGCAGCTAGGTAGAGTGGCTTGGAATCATATTTGAACATGAGCAAAAACAAATAAGTCAGTGAAGAAACTCCTTGGCTTCTGATGACAGTAGGGATGTCCATTTTAAAGCCAGATAAATATCACGTGAAGTTATAGGACGGCTAAGAAAGTGATAGGAAAGCCAGCATTTCCGGGAACACTCCCAGTAGCAGAAACACAAGAACTTTATTTGGATATAAGAATCACATATTTGAAGAGGCCAGTGTCCCAACTTCAGCTTCTTGGCAGAAATGTCAGCTGAGTATGCACATAGCATTGGTGGATGACAGCAAACGACATTTAGGCAAGCAATCCATCGCCCAGCTGCAGGGATCTTGCCACTCCTAAGAACAAACAGTGGAGGCAGTACGAAGACAGACTGGTATGACGTGAGGAGAAAGGAAGGCTGGAGTCATTAGGGTTTTCCGTCACAAATACATAGGTGAATTTTTCAAAGTTGATTGCAGTTGGATTTTCACTGAAGCCTCATGATTAGGAAATAGCCTGCTAGCAATACTTCGTCATGTTTAGTTAGTGAACCTCAAAAACTTCAACTGGAGTAAAAAGAGTAACTTGGCAGAAATCCCCTTGTACTACTCTTCTCCCTCTTGCTGGGTCTTGAGCCTACCTTGCCAAACACTCCTCCTTAAAGCACTGTTTTTAGGGAGAAGAGGCCATTCACTCTGAAGAGGAAACAGCTGAGAAAAGACCAGCTCACAGGGCAGCCGGGAAGCTCCTATGCTTTAGAACTATGCCTGTGGGCCTAGAAATCTGCAACCAGAAAATGTGCTTTGTGTTGCTGTTGCTAGGTAAACCCAGTTCTAAAAAAATCAGTGCTTTCGCCCGCCATTTAGTTGTGAATTAATTTAATTATAACGCAGTACTTTTGGGCCTGTGTTGTTTTAAATAATTGCTTGCATTTGCTTGCATGCAGAAGGCCCAGAACTGCAGAATCAGAACAGCTTGTGTGCTTTTCCATGACGTAGCTGGTATACCTTCCTTATGTGAATATACGAATTTTCCATTAAGTAAGGGCATTACCCAACCCTCAAGGCTAAGTATGTATTAGACTGAAAGCCATTGTGTATAGTGATCTTTTCCTAAGTATTATTTGAATGAAATATCTTCCATAATTTAACAGAAAAAGTAGGATGCAGAAAATTATTTTGTCCCGGGCATGGTGGCACATTGCTATAATTTCAGTACTCAGGAGGCTGAGGCAGGAGGATAGCTGTGAGTTTGAGGCCAGCCTGGGCTACAAAGTGAGTTCAAGGCCAGTCTGAACTCCCTGTCCCAAAAAGACAAAAGGAAGAGAAAAAGAAAGAAAGAAAGAAAGAAAGA
>RJWT010051570.1:0-10682 GCA_004365215.1 Cuniculus paca
CTGGCAGACATTTCTAGGACAGTCAGGACTTGGAGAGCCCAGCTCACTCAGGAACTAATACCCTACGATGACCCTTAGAACATGGGGGATCCTATACCCAGTGTTCTTAGCCAAGGCCAGGAGCCATCTTTAGTGCCATGTCACACAGATAATATAAAAACTACAAAACCTGTGTGTTTCCAAAATAGCCACCTACCTACCCTATTTTAGAGCTGTCCATTGGGTTTTTTTACATAAAGTAATTTCTGAAGACATTAACTTGGAATTGAATTCAAATTTTCTGTATTCTCACTGACTTGTGTTTTTCACATGGGCTTTATGTTGATTTCTAATCATTCTCCTTAAAATCCTCCCAGGACTCCCCACCATCTTCAGAAAGGAAGAAGACAAACGAATAAGGGGAAGCGATGCTAAATCCTAAAGATAGGGACTCTTTGAGTGTGGAGCCTTTAATGAAACTTCAAGAATCAGGATGCTAAGAAAAGGAACAAAAAAGGTCAGAGGAGATAAGGGACCCCTGAGAGGAGAGGAAGCTTCTCAGAGCTGCTGGCCCAAGCGGCCATGTGCTTGCCTCATCCTGGGGTCAGGAACCAGATGTGGGACCTCCTTCCCATGTCCCCTTTCCTTATCCCACACCGGTCCCGGCTCTGCTCCAGAAAATGTTACTAGGAGATGATCCAGGAAGGGGCAGTGGCCCAGTGTCTACCCAGCCAGTGCCAGCTAAGTCAGTACAGCCATCTGCCACCACTAGCACTTATAAGGCCTCCCGTGTATGGCAGGATTTCCTTGGCTTCATGAAAACCATCCTTTCTTGCTTTAAAAGCAACTAGAAATGCTATACAGTTAATGCGTCTTCAAGTGCCCTTATCACAGAAACAAACAGATCTCAGGCATGCCTGTGTGCATATTTTATTCTCATTCCCTGGGTTTTGAAAGAAGTCAATAGAGAGAAGGGGGAATGCATTTCCTTGCTGAGGTTTCACTGGCCTTTTCCTGTTCATCTGGAAAGCAAAATAAAGGCATGGAGATGGCTCACCAATTTCTTTTCATTTGGAGACCTCTGCTTGAGTCAGGCTTGGTGGGTAAAGACAGAAGTCTCTCCCAAGGCCTGGTGCACCCACCACCTGGGCCCCCAGAGTCACTGTGTGCTAGGAGGGAGGCAGATGCTCATAGCAACACAGGTCCCAGATGTAGGCTTCCCTGCCTGTGTGCCAACCCAAACTCATCACACCCTGGCCAAGGGCCTCTGTTCCATGTCTGAGTGGCCGGTGAGGAGGGCTGGGTTCTAGAGGAGTCAGAGGGACTCTGCCATGAGGAATACTCAGAAGATCTGCAATAAGATCATAGTAGAAACAGCTGGAAGGAACCATTAAGGTCACTTAGTCTGATTTGATAGATGAAACGAGGTCCTGAGGGATTCAGCCTGAAGTCCCCAAGTGTCATCCACAGGGTAAGGAAAACCTCCCTTCCCTTCCCCAGGGGTTCTCCTCAGGAAAGGGGGCTGCCCCCCACCTTTCTCCCTGCTGCTCAGACCCAGGGCTGTGAACTAACCTGTGCCCTCTCCCAGTTTCTTAAAGCTGTGTCTGGCACCCTCTCCCTCTGCCCACCAGACCTGGAAGGACACGGCAATGGGCAACCTCGGCCTGGCTCACAGTCAGGGGCCACAGGCAGCAGACCACAGGTGTGGGTGGAAAGAAGAGAGACTGGCAAACTCCTTCCTAGCTCTGGCCCTGCAAAGGAGGGTGCAGCAGGACGCTCAGCCTGTTCTAAGGGTGCTACTCCAGCAAGCAAGCTCGCCCTCCATGACCTTGTGACCTGTAACCCCTGTCCTTGCACAGGGCTATGTGGCTATGAGCTCCAGCCTCGCCTTTGCAGTGGTTCTCTCTCCTCTCCTCTCCTCTCCTCTCCACTCCTCTTCTGCTTTGGTAGATGCTGCCTCCTGAACTGTCCTGATTGGCTCCCTGGGATAGACACTGACTCCTCCTAGCACTTCGCCTCTGAGTTCCATCTACCCTGATCCTAACAGTGGCCTTCCTGATCTCTCTGGCCTCAAGAGCCTCCAAGCTGGCCTCCCTCCCTGCCTATCCCATGAAATGTAGGTAAGATCACAGTCTGGCTTCAGATCTTTCTGTGGCTTCCTCCAGCAGAAGCCAAGCTTCTACCAACCCTGGGCCGCTTTCTGCAGGCTCCTCTTGACCCTGAACTTCACAACATCCTGGCAGCCCCTGGCCTCCTTCCCTTCCTCCTCCTCAGGGCTCTTCTCCTTCTCAGAGTTGCACAGGCTAGGCCTAGAGCCTGGCCTTTGCCCACCCCTTCACAGGCTGACTGCTCCTGGGAGAGCCATCCTGGGCAGTGCACACCCTCCCCTGTTTTCACTCTCTGTCCTGGGGCTGTGCTCATTCCTTCCAAACACTTAACAAATGTGTAATTATATAATTTTTTGGTTTACTTTTTAAATGACTGTCTGGCCCACTGGAATGCAAGTTCTCCATGGTAGGAACTAGGTCTGTTTTGTTCTCCACTGGACACTCACTGGGCACTCGAGGTCCATTTGCCCAATGAATGGCTAGAAATATGTTCGATTTTCCTTTCCTAGGAAGGATTGTTCTTCATTCTGAGATTGTGGCCCTCCTGCTTTGTCAAGAGGGGGATTTGTTAAGATGGTCCTTTCGTTCTTTTATGAAATGATCATAAGAGTAAACGATAGCTTTCACAAATATTTAATGTAAACCTTACATCATTCTCCAAAAATATTTTTGAAATTTTCTGAATCTATAATATTCTCAGTTAAACAATGTTTAATATCAGTAACAGGCTTCCAGTATCAGGAGAGGTGGATTTTGCAGTTAGACCCCACGGTTGGGTTCAAACCCTAACTCGGTTGTTTGGTAGCTGTCAGACTCTGAACAAGTCGCTTCACCTCTCTGTGTTTTGGTTTCCTCATCTGTGAAACAGAATAATAATAGGACCTGCTCCAGTCAACTTCTGTAAGAACTGAGGTGCACTAGTGCTTGCAAAGTTCACCGATTAATGCCTGACATGCATATATTGCTTAAAAAGCATGAGTACTATCATTACTGAGTGTTACTGTCATTACCAAATTCGAGTCTCCTAAATCCACAACAGAAATATTTTCTCTTTAAAGTATTATCTCCCAACATTATCTCTTTAAATGTTACCCGGACACAAGTAAATGTCAGGCCAAAATATACAGCACATAGAAAACTATTCCACTCCATTCAGTCACACTGCCTAGGAAGCTCTGCACCAACTCTCATAAAATGTGTCCATTTTGGATAGAGATGTTTCTAAACTGTACTGTGTCCTTCCTATGTCTTAACTGGTTCTGCTGAGATGAGCATCATCTCCAAAGCACACACAGGGAAAACAGCAGGCTGAGACTCTGCAGAGCTGGGGTCCAGTCTCCCTGTACTTAGTAACCCCCCTGCCCATACACACACACAAGGCACCACAGCCCTCTTAGCTTCCTTTCCTTATTCTTAAAGTCAGGTCATGTGCACTGTGAGGTCCTGGTGATCCTAATGAGCCAGATGAACACAGGCTGGTAGATCCTAAAATTGCTTACTTGGTCTCTCTGATCTCTCTCTGTTTCTCTCTCTCTCCTCTCTCTTTTTTCTCTCTCTTCCCCTCTCTTCTCCTCTCTTCCTCTCTCTCTTTCTTCCTCTCTCTCCCTCTCTCTCTGTTTGTCTCTCTTTCTTGGTGAGTAACATTATCATTCACTCAGCCGAAGACCTTAATTTAGATCTCCAGGCAGAATTCTCCCCCAAACTTTGCCAAACCCCTCCCTAAAGAGTCAGACAACACATCAGGGAACAAACCCTTGTCCATTCTGCACAGGGGGGATTCCTTCCTGCCAGGGCTCATGGGACCAATGCACAAGTCACCGTAGGGCTGTTCCTGCTGGCCTCTGTGCAGCCAGGAGGTAGGTCAACCTTTGAAGTGGTGATATTTCTGAATCTGGGCTTGGACAAAGACACTATTCTTCCTCACAGCCTTTCATGCCCTCAGTCAAGCAATTTTAGCTGAGTTCTATTTCCCTTCAACAGAAGGCTATTGGAAGATGCAAAACCATATTTATGAATGAATCCTAGCATTCTATTTTCAAAGTCAATTCTGTTGTATTTCAGGCTCAACAGCAGGTATATTTCATAGTTTTGGGACTCAGCATCATTTTCCCTACTCTCAACAATATCATGAAAATTCTTTTTTAATTAAATTCATTTTTTAAAAATTTATTTTATTTTATTTTATTTTATTTTATTTTATTTTTTGGTACCAGGAATCGAACTCACAACCTAGCGCTTACCACACAAGTACTTGCACTGCTGAGCTAAATCCCTGGCCCAATTTATTTTTATTTGATGTATAAAAACAAAATTCACACATATTAGTGGGGTACCACATGATGTTTCAAAACATGTTTATATTGAGTTATCAGGTTAAACATACCTCTCTCAAATATTTACTACTTCTTTATGGTGAAAACATTCAAAATCCTTTCTAGTTCTTTGAGATACATAGATCTAAATTATCTCCCCCAAAGTCTCATTGGAAAGTCATTAGCTCATGGGAAGGGCACTATACTCATCAGTAGATTAATGTTGTGTTAAGAGGTACAGATTGGAAGACACAGATCACTGAGGGTATGACCTGGAAGGTGTATTCTACATCCCTGGGGGCCTCTCTGTCTCTCTCTCTATCTCTCTCTGTCTCTGTCTCTTTCTCTTTCTCTGTCATGCTGTCTCTCCTTCCTGGCTACTATAGTTAAGTAGCTTTCCCCCATCAGGCAGCAGGTCCTTCTACAATTCCACTTCTACCTTGCATCCATTCAGTCATGGCCTGAACCCTCTGAAACCATAGGGCAAAACAAATCTCTTCTCCTTAAGTTGTATATGTCGAGTATTTGGCCCTAGTGATGAGAAAGTGGCTAAAACATTACACAATCCCCATCGATAGTCACCCACCTGTGCAATAAATAGCACACCAGAACTTCTTACTCCTAACTGCAATTTAGTACAGTTAATCAACCTTTTTCCAACCCTCTTTCCCAATACTGTCCCCAACCTCTGGTAACCACCACTCTACTCTCAATTTCTATGAGATTAATTTCCTTATTTCACCTAAAAGATACAATAAATGTATATATTCCATAATGAATGAGATCGTGCGGCATTTTTCTTTCTGCACCTGGCTTACTTCACTTAACATAATGATCACCAGTTCCATCCATGTTGCCACAAATGATAGGATTTCATTCATTTTATGGCTCAATAGCACTTTATTGTGTATATGCATCAGAGGTTTTTCATCTATTCATCAGTCACTGGACATAGGCTGTTTCCATTTCTTGGCCATTATGAATACTGTAAATAATACTGCAATAAATATGAAAGTACAGATGTCTCTTCAACATACTAATTTTATTTCCCCTGGATATATACACAGTAGTGTGGTTGCTGAACTATATGATGGTTCTATTTTTATTTTCTGAGAAATTTCCAAACTGTTTTCCACAATGGCTACACAAACTTGCATTCCCTCCAATTGCATGTTAGGTGTTCCCTTTTCTTCACATCCTCACCAGCACTTATTATGTAAATTCTTGATCAGCTGTGAAAAATTAATATAAATTTATACAGGCTATGTAGTCATTGGTTCATATTAAAGAAGACCAACATTAAATAATATTATTAAATAGACATTAGTAAGGCTAAGAATAAAGGAAAATGATTGCAATTCTTCTTATCTTTCTAATATTGTTTGTTATCTAGAAACTGAAATTCGGATCAAAGCATTTTCTGGCTGTAAAATCAGCAAAATTATCTGATTTCTAAACTAGTCCTGGACCATACTTAAAAATAAATAACACTACTATAGAGAAAGAATAAAAGTGTAAATTAAAGACAGAAAGTGAAAATGGATTCAGAAATATTATTCTTGCATTGGTGATCTAAAACAATATACATACATATATAATTTTACAACTCCACAAGGCCTAGTTTCATTTGTAAAATACACCAGAGTATCCTACTTAGTTTCTGTGGAACCATGTAACTAATAATATTTTTTAATTAATTACACATCTAGCAATCCACAAATATGAATTAAGCACCATGACTTAGCACTATAGAGAATTTAGGTCTCTGCCCCCACAGAGCAAACAATTTGCAAAGCTTTGCTCTAAGATATGAAAACCATGGCCCTAGCTACAAATTTTAAAGATGTTCTATTCTGCAGAAGGTCATCTTTATTCTCTCCAAAAGTATATCAGAGTCCTGTTGTGTTTCAATGGAACCAAACCCCTAAGGCAGAGAAGGAAATAATTTTACAAGAAAAAAAGGGCAAGATTATTTCTAAACAATTATTTCATTAGCATAAAACTGAAACCTGTGATATTTGGTCACTTTGTCTTCGTTAACAACTGGCTCTACAAGTGATAAAATACTGACTTCCAGCAGGGGAAGGGTAGGAAAAGAAAACACTGCACACAGATACACACATGCACACACACTTGGCTGAATATCGTAGGATCTAACTGAACAGGTAGAGGTGAAAGCTGAACTAGCCTAACTTTAATATATGCACAAAAGCCCCCTTCTTCATTCATTCTTCCTTTCCTTTCCTTCTCCTTCTCCCTCCCTCCCTCATTATCCTCCTCCCTCCCTGCCCTACTTTTCCTATTCCATCAACAAGGCCAGGTGATAAGACGAACAATTCATATTCTGCTTGCTCCAAAGAATAAGGGCCATTTGGTGAGGGAATGCAAGTGACACACTCTTTCCAAGGTTGAGAATGTCCCCATAAGCACTTGCTTTGCTTTTAAGTTTTACTTATGAGGTTATCCTGGATTTGACCAGTATAGGCACACAGCATTTCTAAGCCTCTCCTGGAAATCTAGAGATGAATAAACTTTAGTACTTGCCTGTCCTCAAGCCCCCAAAAACTTCCTAGTAAGAGGCAGTATACTCTGGAATTAAAATGGGATCACACTCTATTTGCCCCGTTCCACGTGTCTGAAGTCATCCTCATAGAGGAGGTCCCCCTCTAGTCCAATTATGCCCTCTAGGAAGGGTACACTCTGCTACCCAGATGGAATGTGCCATTTAGTACACAAATCCTGTGTGCCTTCCTCCTCATCTAGGCAGACCTCAAGGAAGATCCCAAGCTCTGCCAAGGTTGGTTTCCATGGTGGATCACAGCACACAGATCCCAGCCTTCCAGTGTGACAACACCTTGGAGTTACTGGGTTTCACAGTGCCTTCTTTTCTGGAAAAGACCACAAGTTTCTTCGTGGAAGTAGGATCGACACCACTTCCGCTTTGCCATATTCTGCAGCATCTCACAGCATGCCGTGCATTGAGCAGGTCTAGAGACCCGGCCTCTCAGACAAACCTCCATCCATTCCCAGCCTCCAGCAAACAGTTCTTCCTCTATCTCCCTAGTCCATCACTCTCTATCTCTTCCCATTCTAGTTTCCTGAAAAAAACATGTCTCACTGGGAAAAGTATATCTGACTAATTTCATGCAGTTCAGACTAAGGGGCTCCACATCGTGAAACCTCTGCTTCTGGCTCCTGTTCTGTATCTTGCATCTGAAGAACATTCAGGCTTCTCGTTTACTGTGAGAAAAATGAAGGACATTTGTAGCCCAAATAGCTACTAAGAAGCAAAGGTAAAGTTAACAATGATAGCAAAGTTAACAGCCTCAGTAGTGCACTTGGTGTGGCTCTGACCATTAAACTTCGCTACATTCCTGTAACATCAGTACAATAAGTTCCCAAATTATGAACACTCGAGTTGCAAACTTTCACAGGCACACTGTATAACATTCACATTATATAAGACTCACTTGGTCAGATTACCAATGGATCTGACTTACAAACATTTTCCCAGAACAGAACTCTTTCGTAAGTTGGGGACTTACTGTGTTATTGTCACTCCCATTTTACAGGTGATGAGAAGAAGACCCAGAGAGGTTAATTTACCTATCCAGGGCCATCCAATAAACAAGGGTAGAGTTGAACCTCAGTCATTTGGCTCGAGGGTGTACTACCCAGGGAGGGCCACTGTCAACATGGCCCCACAGGGACACTGTGCCCTCAGATTCAATGCTGAGCCTGAGCGCATGGCAAGCAATCTGGCCACTGTACATCTGCATGTTTTCCCCGAGTCTACACTGTCATGTCCCCAGGAGAAACAGCTTGGGTGCTTAGGGGATACAAGAGAAGAGAGGAGGACACTTCTGCTCTTGGAGAGATTCTATTTTAATCTTTACAAAAACACTGAACAAACCAAGCCCAGGATTTCAACATCAGTTTTTAAAGTGTCCAGACAAGCAGCTGTCTGAAAAAGGCAGTGTGATGGAGCAGTCAGATTCCCGTGTGGTCTCTACCCTTTCCCTGGACTGCTCAGACCCTACAGCCAGCGAAAAAACAGAGGCAGAAGCACTGGAGTAGCCAGCAGCTTAGCTCCCAGTGCTCATATCAGTAATCAGCACCCTGGCAGATTGTAGAAGCAGAGAGTGCCACATTCTCTGGTGCTAAAGAGGTGACATGGAGTTCGATTTCTTGACAAGCTGACTAAAGCATGAAGTCTATCTGTTTTCAGAAGTCCTAATATCAAACTTAGAAACTTCTCAATCCTCCAGCCTAGCTTCCTAGAAACACTGAATCATAACATCCCACAGTACAAATTCCTCAAGTTCAAAGGCCCTTGAGAAGAGGAGATGGTTGAAGCAACAGCCTGGGTCCTTGGTGGATGACCATCTTGGTGGTGATGACCATGAAGAAGAGGGAGAAGATGAGGACCACAGTGATTGTGATAGCAAGTACATGCACCACATCCAACAGCGATCAGCCAGGGATGAATATGCTTTTGATGAGCACTTTCATGCACACGATTATATTTAATCTTCACAGCAACTGTGAGAGGTAGGCATCATTGTAACACCTATCTTACAGATGAGAGTGGCCAAGTCCCTTGGGCAAGGTGCCATGGATGAGGTTTTAAAGCTTATATTAGACCCCAGCCCAATCTGTCTCTGTGATTTCACATTCTAATCCAATGTCTATTATCTATATCTATATATATCTATATCTATCTATCTATATATATATATAGATATATATAGTTCTGAAAACAGACTTTGCTGATTACCCAAATTTTCTAGTAAATACAGATCCAATCAGTTCCAAATTCTCATTTGAAAAACTTTCCAAAATGTTCATGGTCCCTTCTTGCCATAATAAGTATAGTGTACTAAATATAAACCTAGTTCTGCTTTATGAATAAACTCATCTGGGACTATCCGTTAACTACAGGCCACAAGTACCAGTTCTGATCATAGAGCATGTAGATGTAAATGAATGCAAGATGACTGTATACTATGTCCCAGGCAGGTCTGAAACTGGAGTGATAAAAATTAAGATCTAAGAAAATTTGTTTTATTATTTGCCTTTTTCTTGTGAAACTTCAGTTGAAATGATTTGGATGGATAAGTGAAGGGTCACTGTAGGAAATGATACTAATGGTTGCCCCTGACATGTGTAGAAAAGAAAGGGTTGGTGAGAAACAGAAAAGGAGCAAACGAAAAGCTGAAAACTTAACAAAACTCAGCATAAAAATGAAAACAGCCAGCGCCCTAATCCTGAGGAAGGTCCAGCTTCTCACAAGGGGCAGTCTATGTATTTTTATCTTGTGGCTTCATGTTTTTGCAGACACATTAAATCATAAAAATCCAAGAAACTCTCTCACCCCCAAACCACACAGTGTATTTTAAGGAATGTGTCCCTTTTCTAAGAAACTGCTTGATTTTCAGGAAGTGGCAAAGTGGCAGGTGTGTTCCCATGATCAGCCAAAGAAACCAAATAAACGTTTCCCCTGGTCAAACCTGTTTCTCGCAGATAAACAGTTGCTTGCTGCCTGGAGGAAGGACAAGGAACCAGAAGACTGTCCCCGTGTTGCCTGACACTTCTGTTTTTCTGTTTAAGTTGAAAAAGGAAGGAAGATGGAAGCCTACAAGCATGCAGACCCTACTCTGGCCAGGTCAATCTTGAGCCTGAATGGGGTGGGGGTCGCAAAATTCCAGCTCTAGCCAGGGGCCTCAGATCTTCTCTACATAACCATGGAAACACATGACTGAACTGGGAGTTGCAGGAAACATATTTGACCTGAAAAAGACATCATTACATAATTACTAACCAGGCCAAGGGAGGACAAGAGAGTGGGGAATGTCCCCTTTACTTGTTCCCAAGGCAGCCTCTACCTTCCCTTTCCTACCCCATCTGTACCCACAACAGATGGGGTGCACTCCTGCAGGTCCACCCTGGGCACATAATGAGCACCCAGTGAAAGATAATTATGGAAAGTGTGTGCTTCTTAAATATTTGTCGAGCTGGGCATGGTGGCACACATCTGTAGTCCCAGATAATTGGGAGGCTGAAGCAAGTTGGGGGCCAGCCTAGGCAACATAGCAATAACTCACCAAGGAAGAAAGAGAGAGAAAGAAAGAAAGGCAGACAGAGAAAAAGGGGGAGGGAGGGAGAAAGGAAGGAAGGAAGGAAAAGAAAGAAAGAAAGTGTGTTACATGTAGGGAACAGAGAAAGGAATAAAAGAGCATGAACTTCCGTTGGAAAGTCTCTTGCTAAATGCTTCGCCTTGGAG
>RJWT010051571.1:0-10706 GCA_004365215.1 Cuniculus paca
TCTGGCTAAGTAGCGCTACTTTAGTTAGAAGATGTTGGTCATTTTCTCTCTCTCTTTTGAATCATTTTAATATCACATAAACTGAAGCCGGGCCTGGTGGTGCATGCCTGTAATCCCAGCACTCGGGAGGCTTAGACAGGAGGATCGTTGCGAGTTCAAGACCAGCCTGGGCTATAAAGTGAGCTCAAGGCCAGACTGAACGGCATAGCGAGACCCTGTCTCAAAAAGACAAGGGCTGGGGATTTAGCTCAGTGGAGTAAGCACCTGCCTGGCAAGCATGAGGTTGTGAGTTCGATCCCCAGTGCTGCAAAGAAAAAAAGAAAAAAAAAAGTAAACTGATTTCCCTCTAGTCTGTGGGGAGAAGCATAGAGGTCCCCCCGACTTAGGTACTGCAGTCCTCTCTCCAGCCCATGCCTGGGGAATGGGCACAACCCGGTCTTGAGAGGTCTCTTCTCATAGGTGTGGCTGGCTCACTCCTTCCTGGAGCCCAGGCCTGGGAGGATGCTGACATCAAGGGCAGCCTGACCTTAACCTCAGTGGCTCCTCCTTACACATTCAGGTGGTGAGGCAAATCTCGGCGTAAGCACGGTCACCCTGTAGTATCCACAGGGAATTTGTTCCGGGACCCTAGCTGACACTGAACTCTGCTCAAGCTCAAGTCGCTCATATATGATGGGAACTCATGTAGTCCTCCCGTGAACTTTCCATTATCACCAGATGACTTACTGTGCCCAGCGTAATACAAAGGCTATGTAAACAGTTGCTATGCTATATTGTTTAAAGAATAAAAAATCTGCACATGCCCATACAGAGGCAGTTTTTTTAAAAAATGGTTTAGGTGTGCTGTTGATTCAGAGGATGTGAATCCTGTGGCTACAGAAGGCCAACTGTACTGAGTTAAGGAGACTCAGGCAACTAACAGATTTATAGAAGGCGTGGTTGTGTTCCTCTATGGGGAGTATGCTGTCGGGTGTATTTCACTGAAAGAGGCACACGTCGTGAGTTCTTGCCTGTTTGCGTTCTGAAAAACGGTGAGAACCATGTGTCTGCGCAGTTGTATGGAGCTCTCTGCTTGCTTTATCACTGTGGCTCGGTGCTTTATTCCATCAAAGGGAATCCGTGCCTGAAGGTTCCGCTTATCCAACAAAACCGCACTGAAAGCCCCGTGCCCTTTGGAGCAATTTTGGTGTTTGGTGATTAAGCCACCAGTAAGCTTGAAGTCCTCCTGGGCTGCCCGCTTTACTTTGCGTCTCAAACGCTTCTCAATGTGTGTTTTCTATAGTCAACTACCTCTCACGTGAGGGCCACCTTGTCATTTTAGTTCAGGTTAGGACGATTATGTCAGGGACTCAGAAGCTCGCGCATCACCAGGGTTCTCTCCGTGCTGTTCTCCTACACACAGATGACACCAGCTGATAACAGCAGCAGCCTCGCCTGCTCTGGCTCTTGCTTCCCTGAGAATTAGTTATGTTTGCTCTGACTCCATGGCAACTGCTTAACACAGTTGTACCAAATGTCACTCCTGATACAACCCTTGCTTCCTCTCCTTTCCTCAGTTCTATTTTGGGCACAGCAGGGACTTTTGACCAGGCCCAGTTGAATTCTTGTGCCCATTAAGTTACCGGGGGTGGCTTGTAAAAGAGTTTCCCATTTGGTCTTTAGGAAAAAAGAAAGAAATTTGGCTAATTTACCCAGAGGGCATTGTTACTCATATCCGAATTCTCAAAGATTATGAGCAGACAAGTTTTGCTGCATTAAAGAATCGAAATGTTTAAAAAAACTTTAATAGTGGATTAAAATAATAACTTCACAGATAAATGAAATCAAAATAGTACAGGAAAGAATCAACGAGAAACAACAGCCTCTAAGTCATGTCTTTTCTTCCTGCCTGGAGTTCCTAGATCGCTCCTTTAAACAGCTCTATTTAGAGTTATGGCTGTCTGCATATCTGTAAATGATACACTTTTATATTTATTTTTGACCTATCAATTTTTTTAAGAAAAAATGTGTTTCAAAAACAGATTTGTTGATGTGTAGTATATATACTGTAATAATCATTTAAATGTGTGATGAATAAAACTTCAGTAAACTTACAAACATGTGCAAGCAATCCATTCTAGAACATTCCTATCACTCCACAAGACCCCTCTTGGCCATTTATAATCATTCTGCATTTTTACTCCTGGGCCTAGGCAATCTCTAATTTATTTTCTGTCTCTGTAGAGTTGCCTATCCTGCATATTTCACAGATACAGAAATGGCTGATTGATTTAGAATTATTTGTTTTCCTTCTGATACTGTGTTTCTCCATCCCCATTTCTCCTAATTTTTTGATAATTTTATGTTGTTTTACAAGTTCTTATGTTGGTTACTTTCATTGTTTTAAGCAACATACTCATTCTGTTGCTTTATTTCAGTAGTTTTTGTTAATGTATCTGACTCTCCTGTCCCCATAGAAACTACCTTATGCTTTTCTTGCTCTTTTCCTTACTTTCACCCACTCAAAAACTTCTGACTACTAGAACTTATTTTACCATGATCGTAGCCATAATCTTTTCCCTTGTGTCCTGCGACTAGAATTACAAGCACTCCCATGGGCTGATTCTAAGCATGGATGAGTCAGAGGTGCCTGCCTGAATGTGTGAGCATCGCTCAGTGTAGAGCGGCTGAGAAGCTGGTGGGGTCTCATCTTGTCCATGCCCGGTGCTACGTGGACTGCTGCAAGGACGATGCTGCTCCCCTCAGGATCAGGCAGATTCCTTCTGCATCCTACAATACTGCTTTAGACCAGGCCACAGTCTAACACATGCTCTGCTGGAGCCTTTCCATCCCTCCACCTCCTAATGCTCAGTGACTTTCTATCCTTACTGTTGAAAAAGGAATAGCACAGTTTCATTGTGTCTAGTTCACTGGCCTCTTAATCCCAAGTCCTTGGTTGTTCTAAGGGATGGGTGCATGAGTCTACAGTCTGGCTCTTGTGTCTGAGGGTCCCTGGTCCTCATGTTAGTCCCCCTGATGTAGCCCTTCTTCAGCTTCAACTTCTTTGAAGAAATTCTGTAGTGAGTTCCTGGGAAACCAATGTAGGCAAGAAGTGGACTTCTGGTACCACATAAGGTGCACTTATCTCTCTTTCATGGGTGATTGTTTGTCTGGATCTATTATTGAACTTTCAGTATCTGTTTCCTCATCCAATACCAGCAGGGATGACTATTATCAAAAAGGAAAATAACCAAGCAAACTCCAAACCCTAAAACCCAAATACTGGCAGGAAGAGACTTCTTGTACACAGTCAGAGGGAATGTAAGTAAGTACAGCTATTACGAACAACATTATGGATATTACTCAAAAAAAACAAAAAGTAGATTTGCCATGTGACCTGGAAGTTCTACTTCTAGGTACATGTGCAAAGAAAATAACCTCACTATGTCATTCACATGTTTATTATAACACTATTCATAAAAATCAATGCGTGCAATCAATCAAGGTATCTGTCAGCAGATGAATGGATAAATAAAATGCAGCATATACCCAATGGAATATATTCAGCCACAAAAAGAATGAAAGCTTGTCGCTTGCAGCAAAAAGGATGGAACTGAAGGATGCTGCCTGAAATAAACCAGGCACAGAAAGACAAAGGCTACATGTAATTACTGTATGTAGAAGCTAAAACCATTGATCTGGAAGGAGTATAACAGTGGTTACTGGGCTGGGGATCTAGCTCAGTGGCCTAAGTGCCTGCCTGGCAAGCGCAAGGTTGTGAGTTCAATCCCCAGTGCCGCAAAAAAAAAAAAAAAAATAAAAAACAAAAAACAGTGGTTACTAAATGTTAGGAAGGGCAGGGGAATGGAAACAGAAAGAGGTTGGGTTTCCAGTACCAAAATATAGCTTCACAAGATGAGGTGACTATAGTTAACAACAATCTGTTACATATTTTTTGAAGAACTGGAAGAGACATTTAGGAGAAATGATGAAGAGATTGAAATACTTACTACCCTGATCTGAGGAGTGCACACTGTATGCATTACACTGAATTCACACACTGAATTCTGTATATATGTGCAATTATTATGTGTTAATTAAAAGGAAAAAACAAATTAAAAATAACTTCCCTGTGAATTTGAAAATATTGCTCCATTGTCTTCTACAATTTTATGCTGCTAATGAGAAAAATCTGATGGCAGTTTTGTTGCTACTTAGTTGATGGCTTGTGTTTTCTCTCTGGAAGATTTTTAGTGTCTTCCATGTATTATTAGTTACCGTTCTGAAATTTCAGAAAGATGTATTTCAGGCCTTCTAATTATGTCATCCTGCTTGGCATTCAGTGGTCCCATTCGGTCTGGAGACAGCATTTTTAGTCCTAACAAAAGTTTTGCCTCACACACTTTAAAAAAACAAAAACAAAAACACCCCGAAAGATTTCCCTCTTCATTTCTCTGCCATTCCTTTTTAGAACTTCTGTTAGTCAGATACTGGACATGCTGAATTATCTTTGTATTTAAAAAAAATTTTCCTGACTCACTCTACTTTTCCAGTGTTTGTACTCATGTAAGTTATTTTTGTCAACTTGGAAAATTCTTTCTTTTGAAAGATCTTTTTAAGAGGCAATCATAGTTTTCATTTCCAAACTCTCTTTCTGTTTCTTTTTTCAAGACATCTTATCCCCCTTTTTCATGGTTTAAATGAAAACTTAGTTGGATCAAATAAATTCTTTAATTTCTTTTGTTTTCTTTAATGAGTCAATTAAACTTTCATTTAAAGAGTTTTATTCCTTGAATTTCTTCTTCCTTTCTTTGGCTTGAATACCTCTGGCTTAGTTTACTTTCTGTGGCTGTTCCGTGTTTTAATCTTCCTGGCATGACAGTTCTCTTGAACGCACTTGTGAATGAATGAAATTGCTGATTCTTCTGAGGAGCTAGCCTGGAACCTCTGGCTCCTGCCTACATGTGTTAGCTTCCATTGGCCTCTCTCTTGAGTGGCCTCACACTCACTGGAGCTCATGTGTGACAGGGAAGCGATACTGCAGCACTCGTGGTAGACTTAATCCATCTGGTCTGCAGACTGTTTGCCCCTGGTCCATATTGAGATAAGTAGAGAAATCGAGAATGCTCTTATAGACAACTTTAGCAACAGCTTAATGCTTTTACCCAGAACCCTAGCCAGCATGCTTAATATCTGTAGCTTTGTTTTCAATTTTGGATAGCAGTATAGTCTGAGGGCTCTGCTGCAATGAGAAGAAAGCATTTTACTCTTATTTTTTAAAAAGTCACATCTAATTTTACTTTATATCTGGGAAACATTTAAAGGCTAATGTGTTAAATTTGAGTTTTTTGTAATTATTTAATTAAATGGGAGTTGATTATAGATGAGTATAAATGCTTGCTCAGGTAGTATAGTCAGAGAGGGAGAAAAATTCTGCTAAAAATATTTGCACTAAGATGAACTTTTAGTGCATAACGTAAAATCATTGCTGCTTCAACTTTTAAGAGATATGAATTGGCAGCCAGTCTTGCTGATTTTTTCAGTCTTTGGTAGTTTAAAATGAACATTGTGTCCCTATGCAAGGAAGGTAACATATTTTACAGTGCATATAAAATTAAAGGATAAAATGGAACTTAGGTTCTTGGAAGAACAGAGTTCCTACTGATTACTGATGTATTCTGTAATTTATCAACAACAAAGTTGATGATATTGATGCTACACATCTACTAAAATCTACTTTGAAAAAAAAATTTACCTCAAAACATCTTAGAATGAGATAAAAGATTGTGAATTTAATTTTCTACCTGAAGAAAATTATTCATAGGATATCTATGGATTCAGAATCTGTTCTCCCTTGAAAGATAATTTAAGTTCATCCATAATTTAAGAACAAATCATTTCAGCTGATCGCGGTGGCTCACCCCTGTAATCCCAGCACTCAGGAGGCTGAGACAGGAGGATCATTGTGAGTTTGAGACCAGTCTGGGCTACAAAGTGAGCTCAAGGCCAGCCTGAACGGCATGGTGAGACCCTGTCTCAAAAAGACAAGTGCCTGGGATCTAGCTCAGTGGCCTAAGTGCTTGCCTGGCAAGTGCGAGGTCATGAGTTCAATCCCCGGTGTCGCAAAAAAAAATAAATAAATAAACAAATAAATAAATAAACCATTGCATCTCACGAGTGGTAGAAGATGAATCTGGACATTAACATCATTTACATAGTTTTGAATGAAAGTTAAATATTAACATTCTGAGCTTACAAAATTTCTTTAAAGTCCTTCCTTTTGCTTCCATTCACACAATTGTATAGACTGGCTTGCATTGCACAGATTGTAAAAACAAAGCAGAAGCAAGTGTCAGTGGAAATGGCAGAGCAAGGACATCCAAAACCTTGTTCATTCATAAAACAATGCAGAAAAAGTCTGGGAAAAAAATCCAAAAACACTTTCATTTCTCTTAAAATTAACCAAAGCCATTCGGCTACCCAGGGAACACTTATTCAAGGGAAAGACCTGAATCTTAGACTGAGCAGTGGGCTTTATTTGTGAGGGAAAATGCTAGGGATAGAACCCAGAACCTGCCTCATACGCGGCAAGTACTCTCCATCTGCCATGGAGCCTTCTGGCCACTGTGACTCGCATAGCTCCATCTCCAGTTTTTTCAGCTCAGCATCAACCTCCGAAAATGAGAACAGCATTTCAGGTAGTCAGGGCTCAGAACAGGTGAACTTTTTCAAAACCCCATTCCCAAAGACTCAGCGGAATTTGAGGATCTGGTAGCTCAGGAAAACACTGGGATGACATATTCAAAGCACTGAGTGAGAAAGAGTTGCCCATCAGTAATTCTGTATCCACCACAACCATCCTTCACAAAAGCAAGAGAAACTAGGACTGTTCTAGGTAAATAAAATGATACCTATTGTATAATAAATACTAACGAAATCCTTCAGGCCAGAGTTGAAAGAACAATTATGAACATACAGATCTACACACAGAAATAAAAGAACTGACAACCAACGAAGAGGAAAATACAATAACAGAATGGCATGTACTTTTTTGTTTATAATTCATGTTTTCTTTCCCACGGGATTTAAGAGACAGCTATACAAAGCAATATTGTAAATCTGTGTTGATAATTGTACACTGTATAGCATTAACATTATAAAAGGGGTATAAACAGAGTTATATAGGACCAAAGGTTTTATATATTATTGAAATTGAGTTTGCATTATCCGAACACTACTGTTATTAGGTAAGATATTACTGGGAATCACTAGGGTAACCACTAATTTAAAAAACTTGAAGCTATAGAAATAATAAGACAACTAAAATGGCATATCAGAAAATATCTACTTAACACAAAGGAAAAATGTAGGAATGAAAAACACATAATAAATATACAAAACAAAGAATAAAATGGTAGATGTTAACCCTGACTTCTCATTAATTACATTAAATGTGAATGAACTATGCTATCCAGTAAAAAAAAACAGAGATTGAGAAAATATTTTAATGATTCAATTAAATATTGTCTACAAGAGATAGGATTTAGATAAATAAATAAATAAACAGAAAGCTCAAGAATAGAAAAAGATATATTGTGTAAACAACAACAAAAAGAGAACTGGAGTTATTATAATTAATATTTGAAGTGATCTATCACTTTTATCTTTAAAACAAAATTTATTACTAAAGACAAATGGTTATTTGTCTAGATAAGAATAGATAATTATAAACATGTATTCACCATAGCCGGGCGTGGTGGCTCATGCCTGTAATCCCAGCACTCGGGAGACTGAGACAGGCAGATCATTGTGAGTTCGAGACCAGCCTGGGCTACAAAGTGAGCTCAAGGCCAGCCTGAACGGCATAGTGAGACCCTGTCTCAAAAACACCAGGGCTAGGGATCTAGCTCAGCGGCCTAAGCGCCTGCCTGGCAAGTGCAAGGTCGTGAGTTCAATCCCTGGTGCCACAAAAAAAACAAAACAAAACAAAAAGAAAACATGTATTCACCTAATAAATTCTCCAAAATACATGAGCAAAAACTAATAGGACTTGGAAAGAGAAATAGATATTTCAACAAGAATAATTGAAAATATCAGTTCCCTACTTTCCATAATTGACAGAACTAGACAGAAAAGCAGAAAATAGGAAACTTGAAAAAGTACTGTAAGTAAATTAAACCTAATAGATACATGCATATCCATCCAATAACAGCAGAATAAGCAATTCTTCTCAGGTGGGTCAGAACATTTTCCATTCTAGACCGTACATTACAGTATAAAAAAAATTCCCAATGAGTCCATAAGGTTTGAATTCATACAATGTATGTTCTCTCACTACAATGAAATTAAAACTCAATAACATAAGAAAACTGAGGATTTAACAAATATGTAGAAATTCATGAGCATACTTTAAAGAATGAGACTGAAAACCTAATGTATCAAAATGTATGGCATATAGTAAAGCACTTTTCAAAAACAAAAACAAAAACAAAAACACCTCCAACTCATTCTATAAGGCCAGTTTAGTGTCGTACCAAACTTAGGCAAATATGTCACAAAAAAATTAAGAAGTCATTATTTTCACAAATATAGATGACAATCTTCAAAAAATACTAGTAAAACAAATCTATCAGTATATAAAAATCATTTTACACCTTAGCTAAGCAGGATTTACCCCCGTAATGCTGAGCAGTGGTGACTCGGCATTGAAAACCAGTCAAGGCACTTTGTGCCTTAACACAATGAAGGGGGGAAATGCCACATGATTATCTCAATTGATTCAGAAAAAATAACTTCACAGAAATCAAAAATGATTAAAACAGTCACCAGAGGAGGAAGTGAAGAGAGCTTCCGTACCTGTTCAGATGCCTGATAAAGCTCATGTGCGAGAAATCCACAGTTCAATCGTATTTAATCATGTTTAACGGTGAAAGACGAAAAGCTCCCTCTTCCACTTCGGAGTACAAGTTTTACCGAGAGCAGTGAGACAAGAAAATGAAACAGAAGACACTCACATTGGAAAGGGGATGTAAAATTATACGTAGTTAGAGATGATATATTTTGTATAGAGAAAACTCTAAAGAGTCCACATACATTTGAGAGAAAAAACGAGAATCTACATTTTTAAAAGTCTGTAATGGATTATGAATGAGTTCAGGAAGTATGTAGGATACCAGAACAATAAACCAAAATCAGTTATATTATATACTAGCAATAAAGATCCCCAAAATAAATTAAGAAAGCAATTTTATTTAAAAAGCAATAAAATACACAGGAATAAATTGAACAAAAGAAGTGCAAACTTTATACATTGAAATCTACAAAACATTTTTGAAAGAATTTAGAACCTAAATAAGTGTAAAGATATTTATGTTCATGGATTGAAAGATTTAATATTGTTAAGATAGAAATATTTGCCAAATAGTATATCCAAATACAAAAGAATGACTTTGTATCCCCAACATCATACCACATTCAAACATTTACTCAATGAATATAAGACCTAGGTTTAAGAGAGAAACATACAAGACTCTTTAAAAAAAGTGTTAATCTTCATGATTTAGTCAATGTTTTCTTAGATATGACCTCAAGTGCAAAAGTAACCAGACAAAAACAGATAAGTTAGACTTTATCAATATGAGCAAATTTTGTGCATTAAAGAACATTATGAGAAACTGTCTCAAGAAAAGAAACCCCACAGAATGAAAAAAGTATTTGCAAATCATGTGTTTGATAAACATCCAGACTATAAGGAAGGTCTCTTACCACACAACAATAAAAGGACAAGTATCCTAATATAAAAATGGGCAAATAATTTGAACAGACATCTCTCCAAAGAAGATATGCAAGTGGCCAATAAACACACTGACACACGTTCATCATCGATCCTTAGGAAAACACATATCAAATTCACAAAAGGTATCATTTCACATACATTCTGATGACCATAATAATTTTGAAAATGGAAGTAACAAGTGTTGGCAAAGATGTAGGTAAAGTGGAATCCTCATAAATTGCTGGCAAGACTAGAAAATGGCACAACCACTGTGGAAAACAATTTTGTAGTTCTTGAAATAGTTCAGCATATTGGGACTATACCCAAGAAAACAGAAAGTGTATGCTCACACAAAAACTTGTGCGTTAACATTCACAGCAGTTATTCATAACAGCCAAAAAAGTGGGAACAACTCAGTTGTCCACTACCAGATAAATGGATAAACAAATTACAACATAGCGACTCCTAGGAATGTTACTTGACCACAGAAAGCAATGAGTTACAGATATATGTTACGGCCTGGATGAAACTTAGAAATTCTGTGCTGGGTAAAAGAAGCCTGATCACAAAAAAGACTTCATGCGTATTACTCCTTTCTATGAAATGTCAATAGGCAAAACCATAAAGAAAGAAAATAAATTAGTAGTTGATAGGGGCCGGGAAAAGGAGAGATGGGGGAACGACTGCTAATGAGCATAAAATTTCTTTTTGGGGTGATGAAAATGTACTGGATGAAGATGGTTGCAGACCTTGTACATATGCTTGAAATCACTGAATTGTACATTTGAAATTGGATAATTTCATGGTATATGAATTATATTTCAAAAAATCAAAGAAAAATTACATTAGAAACAATTTAGATATGAGTGTTTTCTGGGTGTAGTATTGTCAATAATCCAGTATAGATTAAATAAGATAAAAAGCAACAATCAGAGCTGGGCGTGGTGGCTCA
>RJWT010051572.1:0-10693 GCA_004365215.1 Cuniculus paca
AAATGAGACAGCGTGTCAGGGCCTTAGGAAATGACATCCGTCGCGCAAGGCAGCAAGCACACTCACACTCCGCGGCTAGCGCCACACACTTCCTTCACCAGCGCAGCACAGCGCAGCCAGAACCAGCTCTTTCCGTTTCTTTCCACCAGCTGATCTTCCCACCTCCCTTTTGGGGAGCACTCAGTTCATGCCAAAAGCAGCTGCCACTGTCAGCCAGTGATATTTTTAGTGTCTTGTGTGGTATTTCTTTCAATATCACACATTCTGTGTCCTCTTCAGTAACATCATTCTCACTAAATAAACACTTGTCATTCCCCTCAGTGTTTTCCATCTGAGTTGAAGATACACGTAGTTAGTAGCACGGCTTACTTGTTGATATCCTTCCAGACTTTAGAGAGGCTATGCTAAAGATGTGTTAAAAATAGTAACCATCTATTGAGCAACTGTAGCAGGAAGGTATTATGCTACGGCACCCGCAAACTCCCTTCACTCATTTCTCAGAACACTCCCACAAAGCAACCAACTACTGTATCTCTATTTTACAAATAAGGAAACCAAAGCTGAGATGTTAAGCAACTTGATCAAAGTTTCCCAGGAAGGAAGATCTCTTTGATTCCAAGGGTTCCTTCAGTGGATACACACGATAGAAGAAAATGTGCTTGTCCTGGCACTCTCGGTGCTTTGAAAACAGAACACACAAAGATCGAGATGAAAACAAATGACCGACTTGTGTCTGTGTCCCTCCAGAGGAAAGCCTGCACTTGAGCAGGGTGCTGGTAGTTTTTAGAAGACACACTTTGTCTTCCCCATGTGCCACCTTTGTCACCAATAAGATCGAGGTGGTGCTTTGGGTGGCACCCGACTTTCTCTAAGTGAGCCCAAATCAAACTGCCACACCCATCACACAGGACTACAGTTGTTCCGCATTTCACCATCTACCTGCTTAATGACTGCGCAGACTTACAACCACACGCGATGCGTGGACATCTGACCTGCCACTCCGACTCTGACCTGTCTTTTCTTGGTACAGTTCCGTACATCTTGTTTTTAATGCCTCGGTATCTTCTTTTTTACAGTGTACCCTGCTTATACAGTACTCTAATTTTTGCTGATCGTGTTGTGCAGTACACACTGTAGTTTTATGTTCAGTTATACACCGTAGCACTGCATGTAAGAGTCACGCGCAAAAAAACAAAGTAATCAGGTTGGAGTTTCCTTTGCTCTGAGTATTGTAGAGTATGTAACACACACGATTCTTTGTTTAGCCACCAATCCATCTAGTGACCTCGTCACAGGAATGGACCCCTACTGTTCAATTCCTTTGCTGTTTAAACTTGCCCCGCTGCCCCTTGAATGCCAAGGTGCATTGCTTTATAACCAACAATTAAAATGACATCATTTGAAACATTTTCATTTCCTTTATTATTTTATTATTATTATTAGCATTTTACAGCACTGGGGATTGACTCTTGAGTCTCCCAAAAGCCATGCAAGGGCTTTACCACTGAGCTACATCCTCAGCCCTTTTTGTTTTCATCACTGAAAGAACCCAGTATGTAGAAAATCACTTGGACGAGCCTGCATCTGTATAGCTAATCTTAAAGTCTATTTAAAAATATGAGTTACATAAGAAAAGTCGATTCGCTCATGCCATTATGTTAGGGATTGAGAGAAAAATGTGCGAAGATCACTAAATGAGTGCATATATAAATGTAGAAATTTACATGGGTCAGAAGACCTTCCAACCAAACCCTTCCCACGATAGACAGATCCCCGGGGGTTGCAGGAATAGCTGATAGGTGCTACGACTGGGAGGAGCTGGACCCAAACTCAGTTTTCTTTTCACTGCTTTGCGAAAATGCCTTGAAAGAAAAATCTATGCTGTTTCCCAAGTATACAGACCTGAGAATTGCCCTCCAGAAATATTTAAACAAATTAATTTGCTAAAGCCAATGCAAATGAAATAGAATTCAGTGGCTCTCTGCAGCCAAGCCATGAGTTCTGCAGAGGTTCAGGGTGCATCTGCTTCGACTTTGGAAGAAGATTTTGTGAAGTTACTTAGCTGTTACCCATGGATGGGGAGAATTTATGGAGTGCTAGTCCAGATGAAAACAGCATTACAACATAAAATGCATCATTAATACTTTAAAACCCAGTATGATTTATATTTATATAAATAACATAAAAGAAACCAATTAAACCAAAGTCACTGGAGTGTAAATAACATAAAAACTTATTGTTCTGTAAGCTACTGGAAATAAACTAATAATGAAAGTATTTATCATATGTCTAAAAACCAAGCAGGTACGAGTGGGTTAAGCAGACTGAAAAGGGAAGTAGTTATTTTCCTCCTATCTTCTAATGTAGACTCAACATTTTCATCTAATTCAGATCCATTTAAAATGTGACATTTTATCTGAAAGTTACCTTTCGCCCATTTGAGTAATTAATAATTTAAGTGTAACAAGGACGTCTTGATCCAAACACTTTGTAATCTGACTAGGAGGATATTTAAAATTCATTACAGTACATTAAACTTGCAGTGAACAGTTAGCTTCATTGCAAAATAAATAAATAGCCAATCTGCTTTGATCAGCAAAAATTCTGATAAAATCAGCAAAACACCAATTAAAATGTGAAAAATGTCACCTACTGTAGTTATTCTAATGGAACATGGACTTAGAGGAAGAAATCGATTCAATGTTTATTTTCTTACCAGCTGTGGCTTTGAAATGTAAATCGTTTCACTTTTTGCTAGTGTGCTAGCTCCCCACAGCCCCAGTCTTGGTCCTAAGGGGAAAGGATTCATAGCATTACATAACAAGGCCACTCTAGGGGCGCTCCTGTTGGATTCCCTCCTTTCTCTGGCAAATCATGGTTTTCTTTAGGTTTTTTACCTTTGCTCTTACCTTGAGACCTATAAACCAACCAAGGGCAATATCCACACTCCTTCCCCACACCAGTGACAACTACGCTGCGTCAGGGCTGTATCCTCTGGCAGCAACATGATACTGTTCTCGCTTCGTGTCTGTCCACCATAATTCAGACTTTTGTCACAGAATGGCAAATTCAAGTCCAGAATAGGTTTCGCTCATTTCTGGTTTTTAATCCAGGGCCAGGTGCCCGGCAAGTGTTAATTCAGTGAGCACTGGATGAACTCAAGTGTCCCACCTGAACGTTGGTCTCTTCCAGGTTAATTCTATGGCAGGTGCTTAGATCTCCTGATTCAGGATCCAGAAATCAGTTTCCAGATCCTCAGAATACTTGAAATGAAAGAGAATAATTACAAGAAGAGGGGGGAAAAATCTCTTAACGGTTCATCACATCATCGCAGGTCCTGTTTATTGAATTTTTGTTAAAAAAAAAAAAAAGAACAAAAAATAGAATTGCTTGGAACTGCAAGATGGGTTTTTTCCCTCATCTTCCTTTTTCTTCTATGTAGGCAGTTTCTTATTGACAGAAACCATGAATTCATTTCTAACAAGCCCTGTGGAATCTCTGTCAGTTCCAGCCACTTCAGAAATCAGTAACAGGAAAGAAATGTGCAAGAATGAAAACAGTTGTGCTGCGTCGTGGGCCCTGTTTTCTTCTTTTGAATTTTCTCAAAATCTTGCTTTATCATCTTTTCAATAATTAGATACAATAGATAGTTGAGAAGAAATGTTTATGTTGAAATCCTCAGCATGGAACCTGGCTCACTTGTGAATGAGTGTGCTTCTATCCAATCAGGAAATGGAACTTACATTTAAGCAAACCCACAATTCAAAAGCAACAAATTGAAATTTCAAAAGCTCAAGGCAACTCAACATGAATTTAAAATTCAGTGAAATAGCAATTTTACTGAATTCAAAGCAACTCATTGTTCGGGAACGGCTTTCGCTCGTTGGAAGTGTTGTCCAATTATTGCCCCTACATTTCACGTTTTGAAATGAGATCTTTCTCAGTTGGGAGGCTGCTTTTAATAATAAGGGAATGGGCTGATTCATTTGCCCATCTGAGGAGGTCTACATGTCTGGCTTACTGTACACGCTGCAAAACTCAGCCTTGAATATGGCCATATGATTTTAAGACTGTTTATGCTTACAATCTTAAAGGAGGAGACACATACCTATGCAACCAGTCATTTATTTACATGTGCTAAGAAAGCACGATAGCATAGTGAAATCAGCAGTGTTTGCACCACGTGTTTGCTGAGATCATGGTGAGGCCCTTGCTAAGTCTCGTTTTCCCATCTTTATGAAATGAGATAATACACTTGACAGGATTACTGTGAAGTCTAGATGATCATAAATGTAAAGAATGCAGAGGAATGCTCAGTACGCAGTAATCACTCAGTGAATGCCAGACATCATTATTAGACATCACCCTGCATATCTAAAAAACAGTATGAAGAAAGTAGTAAGATGCAAGGTCTTGGTCATCAATACGGTTATCAGATTTAGCAAACAAAACTATAGGATGGGCTATTTGGGGCATAACTGCACTTTAAAAATTACTCAGGTTTTATCTGAAATTCAAATTTAACAGGGGATCCCATACTACTAGCAGGCAACCTAGTGCTTACATTTTAATTTTTTTTTTAATCCAATGGAAATCAGGCAAAAGGAAGACCAGAAGAGAAATTTTCAGATTACTGCCTTAGTTTTTCCCTGTGCTTTGGGCATGGAGACAGAAAGTTGCCACTGCCACTCTGGGTGTCCTTGGGACGCCATGACATGTAATCAACATCACCTGGGCTAGCTGATAATTCAGAGGCTGTGATGCCCTTGTTTATAGCACCTTCAACTCCACTGACATTTTTACTTGACTAATTCACTGTTTTATACCAGGCAGGGGTGGGGAAGAAATCATTCAAACTAAAGCATACCGAAGTTCAGTTACTTGGTTGGAAAACAGCAAATAAATTGATAATTACAAATGGCCTGAAGTTTGAATGATTCTTTTTCCACTTCAACTAAATCTATTGAGCACACCCAAATAATTTAAAAGTGCTGAAAATAAGCAGTATTGGGGATTAATGGAAGCAATATATTCACTCTGGTGCATTTATTATTTTTAAATTATAGTACTTTCACTTGAAGAAATGCAATGAGGTTGAAATGAAGCAATTTTGTTGTTAAATATTGTCATTTAGAATAAAATGCATGGGACTCCGGAACTGAAATTGCATAAGTGTTGCTATTTTCTATTTATCCTTAGTTATTTGCAAGTGAACATAAAAGAAAAACAGTGGAAGCAACAAAGTCCTGTATCTAGATGGCCCAGAAATATCGAGATGGGATTTTAGACCCCTGCAGCAGCTCTTTCTGGGTTCAGCCTGGTACAGCTCTTCCTGCCTGAACCCCTAAAAGACAGATTGGGGTCATGGGAAACTTTGGTCTGTCAGAGAGAACCAGGCATCAGGAGGCTCCTTGGGGCCTAGAGCTTACTTTGAAGTCAAGCAGACAAACAAAAAATGAAAACATTTTATGGCAAGAAGTGTTATGGAAGGAAAATTGGCTGTGTGACTTCAGGCCAATTACTCATCTTCTCTGAGTTTCAGTTTCCTTATTTGAAAAACAGGAGATAACATTTACCTCACAGGGTTCTCCTGAGGAAGAGAGATAAATTAGGCAAAGGGCACAGCTCCTGGGGAGCAGAAGTGGTGACCATAATTGCTTTTATTCTGCTTGTTTTCATTATTATTTTCCTTCTCTATCTCATTAGAAATGAAAATCAGCAAAGGTAGAGTTGCCAGATAAAGTACAGGATGCCCCATTACATTTGAATTTCAGATAAACAATAAATAGGTTTTACTAGCATAAGTGTGTCCCATACACTGTATGCTTAAACAATGAATAATTTCGTAGCGTAAAGATGGCCCATACAAAATATGGGACAAATACAAGGAGAAGGGTTGGGGAGGAGGAAGAGAGATTTTTACATTAAAAAATTACTCTTGCTTATCTGAAATTCAAATATAACCGAGTATGTTGTATGTTTTCCTCTAAATATGGCAACCCTAAGGCAAAGGTCCCTCCCAGGAACCCTGGTAAACTAAGAACCTTCTGAGACAAGTTGTCCTGTCATAGTCATTGTTCGGTAACTTTTTAATGCTTTACTAATTTCATTTCATTTTCAAATTTGTATGGTAGCAAATTTTACTTAAGCAAAGGTGCGTGGTGCTGGTACCTTCAGGGCAGCTGCACGTTCCTGAGAGGAGGGTTCTGAGAGTGGCGGGGGCTGCTAAAACACACCCTTGGCTGTAAAATGGGCTGGGAAATGACGACCACTTTGTGGGCCATCAAGAGGGCTGTGCTGAAGCGGATGGGGACAGTTTGGAACTGGGGACAGGGAAGGGAAATAAAACAGGGAGGCACTACTGTCATTGTTCACTCATTCTTTCAACCAGCACAGGCACTGTGGCAGGTGCTGTCCGAGGTGCTGGGAATACAGCTGGATGACTTTCACCGTTGGAAAGTTCCACCCGGCCCAGACTATCCACATCGACCTTGCTTCCTAACGGTGGAGAAGATATTATGAAAGGCAGAAAGGGAAAGTGGGAATGGAGAGGGAAGAGAATTACTCTCAGCAGGGAAGCTTATGAAGGAAGGTGATGTTGATGTGCAAAGTTAGAGTCAAAGAGACAAGAACATCCGGGGAGGAGGCAACGAGTGGGCTTTGTTATGCCGAGACCCATCGGGAGACCCAGTTTGGTTCCTGTACGTCAGTTCACCTGGAAGTGCTGTCCTCTCACTGATCGCAGCCTCTGCTCTTCAGCCCCACAGCTGTCTCTGCTTGGGAAGCTGCCTGTGGTGACCCCTTTGGGAGCCCACGCTTAGGGGGAGCCAACTCTCTGCCCTGCAGCAGCTGCCGGTATCCAGCCCTACCCTCAGTATTAGGTGATGCTGCACAGTCACCTGAACGGGGCGCTAAATGTGGGACATGGCGACAGGCACAGCACCTCAGATCACCCCCTCCAGATCCATTTTTGCTTCTGTTCAGCCATATTTTTTAATTTCTTTTTTTTGGTAAAAGCTAAGAGCTGAGCTTTCTATCCTTTGTGGCATTAAATGTTTATTACAAAATCCCATCCCTCCAAGTGGCCAGTGCCAGAATTGCTGGCATTTGTACACACCTGTTTCTTATCATCAGCCGGTGTGTGTCACTTAGGAAGATGCCTTCAGGAGAAGTGTGAGCTGTTTAAAATCCTTTCTAAAAGGAGCTCGACTAGCTTTTTAGTACTTTCAAATTTCCTCCCCACAGAGGACCTGAAAATGCTTTCAAAAATAGAGTATAATTATTTTTAAATTCACTGTTAATATGCCAGCACTGTCTTGAAGTGGTTCTCGCATTTGGTGATTGTACCTTACCCTTAAGTAGGGTAAACATTTCTGAATTTACATTATTTTCTTCTACATAAAGATCAACCACCATAAGCTAATGTGTTAGTAGCTGTACATTCAGAGCTGCAAAAGGCTTCTCATTTCTAAAAGTATTATTCCTCTCAGTAAATATTTCATTACCGTGGTGGTGGGTAGACTAGACCCTAAAGCATGGCTGCTGCTGCCGCGCCTACCAGACTTAGTCTCCACACCTCAGGATGCTGAGGCACAAAACGTTCCTTGTGGTGGTTTCTGCAACACTGGTAGGAGCAGCTGAAGATGTGGAACAATGGCTCCTCGAGCTTTCTAACCAAGGATTTGTCTGTCCCTTTTTGACTCCTTTCACCAAGACTTATGAGCAATTTCTGTGCTATTGGCAATGCAAGAGCCCACCAAAGAGAGGATGATTCAGGTTAGAAGTTCCCTACACTGCATCCTTTTTAACCTACAAGCGAGCATGCAAAGGCAGAAAGGATATTGTTAAGCAATGGGAGCGAGCTAAATGCTGCAGCTGAATCTTGAATGGCCCTAAGCGCCCGTGTGTTAAAGGAGTGTTGGAAGGTTGTGGACACTTTAAGAAGTGGGGCCCAGTGAGAGGTCTGAAGGTCACTGAGGATGTGGATCATGCGACCCTGGCCGCCTCCTCACTTTTCTACCTAGCCATGAAGTGAGTGGTTCTGCTCTACCACCTACTGCCACCATGATAGCGAATGAAATGCCAACCAGTTACAGTGTGAAACCACCCGCAGTGTGAGCCAACATTTCTTGAACATTTCTTCATGTGATTGTACCAGGTCTTTTGGTTATAGTGATGGAAAGCAAACACACTAAGTCATCTTTAAGCAGGCGTTATGGTTTTTATCTAGATGCCTTCCATGCAGAGCCTCATGTGCTCACAGGTTGGGGTTCTGGGGAGGTGGTTGGATCATGGGGCATGATACCCATCCATGGATCAGTCCAGAGATGAAGAAATAATTAAATGTGATGCTGGGAGGTAAAGCCTGGTTGAGAAGGTGGGTTGCTGGGGGCATAGCCTAGAAGAGGCTATCTTCTTCCCTTTGCCCTTTCTCCCTTTCTGCTTCCTGTCTGCCATGCCATCAGCTGTTTCTCCTCAGCCATACCTTTCTGCCATGCTGTCCTGCCTTGGGGGTCTGCCAATGACAGAGTGACACCTCTACAAACTGTGAGCCCAAATAAACCTCTCCTCCTTTAACTTGTGAATCTCAGATATTTTGCCTCATAAGGAAAGAAGTAACTAAGCTAGCAAGTGACACCTCCTCTTCCCTTAGTTAATATCTGCCCTCTGCTGACTTAAGATTTGCATTTCCACAACAAATGACGACCATCTTCCATTTCCTAGTATGGAGATCCTTGAGATCCATGCTTCTATAGCATGCTCCAACCAGGGATCTAGCTGTAACTCTCAAAATAATATTAAAATAACCAACAATAAAAATAATAATAAACTTTCGACCTAATCTACTAGACTAGTTTTATCTGGGAGATTTTTCATTACAAAAACAGCATTATACTGCATGTTTATTCAACAGACTATTATTAATTAAGCACCAACTTTCCCTCATAACTATCTACCTTTAAAAAATTCAACCTCAAGGTGAAAGTGCTCTTGAACATTTTATTTTGTGACAATGAAGAAGAATCCCTACTCCCAGAAGTTCTTCCCATCTCACAATAAAAATAAGATGTAGAACATCAAACCAGTAGCAATATAGTACCCTTCTATCCGCCCCCCTAAACAGCATAGAATATAAGAGGGTCGCCTCCTAAAAGCAAACACCATGAAAAAATGCATTTATTAGTAAAGAAAAATAAAGTTTCCCTCCACGCCGTTCAGTTATCCTGCTCATTTCTTAATAGTCCTACATTCATAAAAGGCCAAAGGACTCTGACCTTGACAGGCTAACTGAGCAGGAAAAGGCAATCATGTGTACAAGGCTGTCACCCACCCCACAAATTATGATAAAATATACCTCAGGACTGGAAAAAAGAGTTGCATATCTCCAGTGACATCCACAGTAGTACGTTTAAGGATTTGAATAGAACAGCAATTTATTTCGCACTAACATGTTTTATGGTTATCATCAAGCATTATGTCTTCAGAGACTGAAAGGTGATGTTTTTATGGACTCTGGCTCCTTGTTGCATTATCTTCCCAGCTCAGAAATGATCTCTTGCTCTTTTTTTAATTTCCCCTCCTCAGCCCCTGCCTTTGCCCCTCATTTAACAAAGCAGCCATTTTTGTAAAGGAAAAAGAGGAAAAAAATAGAATGAATCAGCATTTGACAAAGGGCACAACCGAACAGATTCCAACTCTGCATAGTTTCAAAATGAATGATTATCTGGCTAATTAGTGAAATAAATAATAATAATCGCCTGTCCCTCCTCATTAGAGCACTTAATAGCAAATGGACCCCAGTGCAGAGTTCCAGTGAGCCGGCATCATAGTGTATGCCTCAGTTCTGAGTTGAGAGGAAGACACACAACTCTGTCTGGTAGATGTCCACAAGGTCACCCTAAAACCAGGAGAGCCCCCAAAATGAGGGCCTTTGGGATCTGTGAGGGAAATCGATTGACACATAAAGTGAATATTGCTTAAGAATTACAACACATTCCAAACATCCAAGGAACGAGACCACACCTATAGTATAGACCACTGGGGCCAGAACATGGATGAAAGGATTCTTCCTCGTTCAAAGCTTATCCAGCAAAGTCCTTAAACCATCTGCACAATGCAAGCCATGTGTGGGATTTTTTGTTGGGATGGGCCCAGAGCCTCATAAACGCTAGGCAAGCACTCTACCACTATACTGCATCCCCTTCCTCTGAAGCCCCCAGACTGCCTTCAACCTCGTGGTCCTCCTGCCTTAGCCTCTTGTGTAGCTGGAATTATAGGTGTGGCCCAGCATGCCCGCTCATCTGCAGCGTGATTTACTGACGCTTCCAGTTAAATCTGCAAGTTCTAAGCTATCCAACTGCCTCAGAAGCTCTGGGCTTGAGCTCAGGGTCCACGTGCTTGTTTGGGTATCTAGGTGTTTCCTACACACCTGCAACTGAGGAAACTCTGTAGCAGCCAGTGGCTGGTGAGATGGGCAACACTCTGAAACAAAGCATGCTTTTGGCTAGCGTAACACATGCAGCGGTGGGAAACCTCATCAGATCTGACAATCCCCTCTCAGAATTTTACCCTGGGGTCCAGCCACGATGCTCACTGCCAAGACTGCCCTTGTACTAGCCTTCCCACAACACCCAAGATAAGTGCACAACCTCATTGCTTCTCTGCTCCCTGTCTAGCTAAACGCATTACTCAG
>RJWT010051573.1:0-10770 GCA_004365215.1 Cuniculus paca
TACCATGATCCGCAGAGACCTCTGCTTCAACCTGGCTTTACAGTGCAGCACCGTTAAATTTTGTGACATAAATTACCAACCTGCATTGAATTATTCGGAGTAGGGTTGATTTAGCTATGCAGAAGTGTAAAACTGAGGACCGTATTCCAAAAGGAAATTTTATTAAAACTTTAAGTTTAAAAAAAGAAAAGAAAAGAAATTCTTTCTGGCTACTGGGATACAATAGACTAATGATTGTTCGATCCCTTGAAAGTGACAAAGATCCTGGGTGGATTTTCCCTGTGTGGTGTACCCACAATAAAACAAATTTTGAGGGTAACAATTTGCCAAGGTCCTTTTCAGTCTCTGTAATGAATGACATCAGCTGGTGGCCAATCTAGGGAGTGTGGAAGCTGATTTAACCGCCCTCTCCTCATCACTCTCCCCTCATCTCTTGTCCCAGTCTTGCCCTGGCAAAGCCATGAAATACATGAATTTTGTCTTTCTGTGCCTCTCTTCCTCTTTTGTCCAATCTTCCTTGCCTTCCGCCTTGACTTTCACCTTGGTCGTCTTGGTCCTCTGACATCCAGAGTCGCTGGCATTTTCCTCTGCTCCTTTCCTGCCCATTTTTCATCAGGATCAACTTGTTTGCCCCAACCCTAGACAAATCTGCTGGATGCTTCCAGCAATGGATTGAATGATTTTGATGATTCACAGTGATATCATATGTTCCCTCGTCCAGAGACATTCCCAGAGATTAATGGAGTAAACTAATAATTCTCAGCTAACGCTGAGAAGCTTTGTAAAATTAGCGAACACCCCCGGCTGATCTGTAGATACTCTGTTAGTGAGTCTGAGATGGGAGGTAGATAATCAGTCTGTTCTTAATCCTTTGTAGGTAACTCTGAAGTCAAGCCAGGGAATGGGAATGACCACTTATCTTAAGGGAGCAGAAGCAGGGTCATGACAGGGTTGTTCTGTTCCTGGGAAAGTTGTCCAAAGGCAATCTCAAGTGTCACTGTGGTGGCAACAGGAAACTTCTGCTCAACGGTAGATGGTCACATCTTCCTGGCTACTGACAGGAGCAATTTCAAGCAGCTCTCAGCTAGTCAAACAGTTGTGCAGAGATTCTTTCTTTCCAGCCAGTCTTCCCACCGAGGTCTTTGAAATTCAGCTAATTCCGCAATGTGGCACCTTCTGAGATTTCTGTTTCTTCTGGGATCCAGGCCATTCCTCCTCTGGTCCTCAGGGGATCACAGATGCCTTTGTCTCACTACAAGGAAGCAAGTTATGTAGCTCTGCGTTTGTCTCTCTTCTTTGAAAAGAGTGAAAGAAGGCAGCAGTTCTCACACTTGGTCGTCCTGGAAAGCAATGTGTCAGCGATAGAACAGGATATGTGATAGAAAGGGAAGAGGAGCTCCGGGGGTCTGTTTTCGGCAAGCAGCTTCATGACTATGCAGATAGACTGGCACTCCTCTCCGGGATCTGTTATCCTCGCCAAGAATCAGAGCATTTTTTACCCAGGAAATGCCTGTGAAATGTTTCCCACAGTGTTACAGCCCTACCATCAAAATATGTGGAAGTCAAACATGGTAAAGCTGAATTACTTTCCACATCACCTAAAGAAATTGTATGCTGCAGATTTACCTCCTGATGATATTATCTGTGCCCCATATGGGTGCCCTTTCAAAACTGGAGTTGTACGCCACCTGGAATCAGCAGCAGTTGCTGGGGTTGGTGACAGGGCATATGACAGTCTGGGAAGGTTTCCTGATACGATTACTATGTTCAATAGCCCCAGTTAGGAAAGCATGATTGCGTTACGTAGTCGGTCATGTATTCAGTCCGTGTAGCCGAAGAACCGCATGTGCAAACAGTAAAAAGAAGGGTCTCCCAGAAAATACATGAAGAAAGTGAATTTAAAGGGGAAAAGGCTAGAGGATATTGAAAATGGCAAAGTAAAACTAGCCCATGACTGACTGCTCCAGCAGACTTTGTCTTCAAACAAGCACCCAATGAAACTCTGAATTGAAAGCAAACTAAAATATGGAAATCAGATGCGTGGGACATTTTAGAGGGATATTTTGGTACCTGATCACATCATCCTTTGATGCCTACTCTGGATGTGTCATCTTTAGGAACCCGAGTAACCGTCCCAAAGGCCAGATTTTGTCTGTCATTTAGGGGCTAGCATGCAGCTCACTGGTAGAGGGCTTGCCTAGCTTCCCCTGAATTCAGTCACCAGTAGCAAAAAGTAAAATAAATGTGTTCACAATTTCTGTATGTTCTAGGTTTCCACTAATGATAATTTTAAAATCTGGAGTTCTAGGGGGAAAAAAATAGATTTGAGGATTCGATGGATTTTCCCATACTTGACCATTTGCATTTACACATGAGTTTTTGCTTTGAATATCACCTTTTGCAGAAAGATTCCGGAGGATATTCAAGAAAGTACCAAGGACATTCATTAAAATAACTAGCAGCTGGTCCTTTTGCAAATAAGACAAGTGAGCAAATTTTGTGTTCTATTCATTTGTAACTACCAATTTAAGTTGAAATGCATCTTTTTGAACAATGTTGCATTTTCTTTATTGTCAGAAAACTTCTGGCTCTTTTTTAAATGTTTTACGAATTTCTCAAGGCCTTTTTATAAGGAGCCTCTTATATGTCATTGCTCTACTATATCTTATTATGGCCGCACTGTTGACTTCGTGCTAGAAACTGTCACAAAAAAATATGTGACCATGTCTTCTCTTAAAATTTGTGAAGTCAAGCTGGGTGAGTTTAGACAAACATAACTGTTAAGAATATTGGCTTTTAAAAATAACACTGCTAATAGCAATAAGTTATCCAACTTGTGAGTCTAAGTAAAGTCGATAGAATGAAAAATGAGGCCCTTACACTATCTTGTAGTTTGGGGCCTGCAAAACTTGTCAAAATTGATAGCTGTTGTGACAAAGGCATTTACTTGGTGAGTATATTTATTGTTCAATCCATCCCCCTTTTCTTCCATCCTCCCTGAAGATAAAGAGAAGAAACACACTTAAATTACCCCTTTCACAGTTTAAACTTCGTATCTGCTTTTCCTGAGCTTTCTGCAGATTCTCAGTGTCTCTCTGGTCCAAGAGAATCGAGTCTGAGGACAGGTACTTCACCACTTCACGTCATGAGGGCAAACTCACATTCTCAATAGGACGACTGATGCCAACAGTCTACAGTGAATCACTTCCATCGCTCTGGCCATTTTCCAAAAGCTGACTTTAGCTACTCGCTCTCTGCTTGCTTTGCCCTTTGCCTTATTGTCTTTCTTTTTCTTTTTCTTTTTTTGGTACCAGGAATCAAACTCACAACCTTACACTTGCCAGGCAGGCACTGTGTGGCTGAGCCACATCCCCAGCCATCTGGTTCCTTTTCTTTGTAAGTACTTTGGTAGTTGAAGGTCTGTATAGGTGTTTGCAGGGCGAGTAGTGAGCGAGCTGAATTAGTAGCTTTTCAGAAGGCTACACAAACAGTTCAAAGGGGAAGGAGAGCAGCGAAACTTATTTTATCATCAAACAGAAACAGCAAGGCAAGCTGTTGTGCCATGTTGTCCTCGCGGCACATGCTCTTCCTTTGTCCCCATGAAATATCACCGAAGCCACTTTCCACATGTTCAGATCCCTGGCATCGTGAATGTACCGACCCAAGGACTTCCTGTGGCTCCTTCCTCTGCTCACACACTGTAATTCTGTCTTCGAATTAACAATCTTGTCTTTGTTTTCCATTTCAATTTTCTTCTCTGGATCACTGCCCCTAAATATGTCATCATTTAAAATGCAAACTAAGGTATGAATCACAGAGGAAGGAGTTTACTTGTATGCAAATTCATGATCCTGGAGTTCATAGATAATAATCCTTGAGATCGGAATAATGAGTTGTGACTAACACTTAGTGCATCATTTGATTCTCACCAGAATGCTGTGAAATAGACAAAGGAGATGCTGGGGAAACTGAGTCCGGGTCTGATTGTCCAGAGTCCTATCATGGCCAGGTTTTATCTGTCTTCGCATAACCATCTGTCAGCTGCTGACCACCCAGGAATGGAGGAGAAGGGGCTCTAAATTACTCTTCCAGAAATCTTTGTTTTGCATTTCTCTAAACATCAGAAAACTCATTGTGGTAATGGATAAGAATTTTCTCAGATAAAAATTAATTTAAACTTGTATTTAATTAAAAACACACAGAAACATGGTTGGAGTCAGTCACTTGTGAAATAACTCATTTCATCGGCGTTGCATCTACACACTTCTTAAAAAGTCCTTGTCTCTAAAATGTCAGACTCACAGAAACAGAGTAAACTGGAGGTTACCAGCGTCTGGGAGTAAGGGTGGGCAAATGTTGGCTAAACGATGCAAATTTTCAGTTAGCTGGGAGGAATACGTTCAATCTATTCACCAGCATGATGCCTACAGTTACCGACAATATTTTATAGTATTCACCTGAAAATTGCTGAAAGGGTAGATTTTAAACTTTCTTACCACAAAAATAAGCATGTTCTATAAGGTACTCGCTAATGAAATTGATTCGGCCCTTCCACAATGTACGCACACACCAAGATATCAGGTTATTCACCATAAATAATGCAAATTTTACCAATTAAAATTTATTTAATTAATTGAAAGGGCTCCTTGTCCTATACGAGTTTGCAGTGAACTCACTGTCACTTTTTGCTTCCGAGAGTTCTAGCCATTCCACTGTCACTGGGAGAATGTGCTGAATCCACTTACAGTAACTGTGCTCTAAGTTCACCAAAAAGAAAAGTTTCCCATAGAAAATCAAATTGTAGGCTACACAGAAAAATTTGCACATGTTCCCTGTTCATCTCACCAGCTGCCTTTCAGGAAGCCCCCCCAGGGACGCAGGACACAAAGCCTGCTTGTCCCCCCATGTGGGTATAAATAACTACACTCACATCCCAGTCAGAACCTCACAGGACGTGGGGACCACAGGCTTCGCTCACAGGGTGAACCAGTGTATGGATGATAGAAATTCCACTTCTCAAACAGAGAGAGGTCTGCAAGCTAAGCAAGACTCTGTTCCAGGATTTCAGATGAACAGTGCCCAGCCCAGCAAGCGGCTTCCTCCCCCGTGGAGGTCGCATGTCCTGAATGAGGAAGACAAGAGCTCTCTTTGCATGGGACCTTGCCAAATTCTGGTGATGGCCAGTTCGCTCTGAGCCCCACATTTTGTTCAAGGTCCTAATGGGCCTTACTTTGGATACAAGGACTGCACAATGCTTCATTCTATAAAATAAAAAGTTCCAAGGATCCACGTTTGAGGAACAGTATAGATAAGACAGGAAGCATCCAGAGGAAAGTGACCAAGTGAAGGAGGGCGTCCAGCATAGGCCTGGCACACTGGGGAGGAAGTCAGTATTTGAGGGGTGACCACAAGCTTGAGGCGTGAATGTGTTTGCTTGTGGGGACTCAGCCTGCTCTCCTCGTGGGATCAGGCTTGAGGAAACTCGTTAAAGGAATAGTGCGCTCAGGTCTTCTGAGAAACGGGTGACAGCATAATGTTCAATGATTTTAAGCAGGGAACTTTCTTTCAACTCTCCTTGAGAAAAGGCCCTTCCAGAGGCATTTTACTACCACCTTTGTTATCCCAGAACCACCCCCAAGTCAGCGCACCTCTTCTGCATCATCTCATGGTATCCTCATGCAGAACAGCGAGTACTCTGAGTCTGAGACACACACAAATAAATGCAAATGAGCCAGTCGTGGTGGCATACACTTGCAATCCTAGTCCTTGAAGGCTGAGGCAGGAGGATGACTTGAGTTGAAGGCCTGCCTGAGCTAAATAGTGTGTTCCAGGACAGCCTGAGCAGCTGAGCGAGAGCCTGTCTCTAAACAACAAAAAGATGCAGATGTAAAATAAAGTCATCTTGTGTCCGTCTTCTTTCCAACCCACTTGTGAGTTTGGCCTTTGATTCTACAGAACTTCCTGCCTTAAAATCGTGTCTGCCCTGTCCTGCTCATTGCTGTCTTCAAGCTCTAAAACTTCCCAGTGCAATAATTCTTCTCTCGCCCCCTTAATCCACTCTAGTGAGGCAACAGAATTCTCTCACAGAGGTCACCTGCACCCTGCTTCCCAGAAATATCTTGCCAAAGCTTATTAACCTTTTTTTAAAATTGACATGCAAAAATTAGTAGCATTGCTCATTATGTGTATGCCAACAACAAATATCTGAAATAGAAATTAAGAAAGTAATCCTATGCATGACAACTACAAAAATAAAACAAAATACGTAGAAATAAACTTAACCAAAAAGATGAACAGTCTCTACAATGAAAACTGTAAAATACTGATGAAAGACAATTGAAAAAGACACCAAAAGATGAAAAGGAATCTCACATTCATGGATTATAATAATATTGTTAGCATCCATGCTACCCAAAGCAATTGCACACTCAGTGCAATCCCTACCAAAATACTAATGCAACTCTTTACAGAATTCGAAACCACGATATTAAAATTTGTGGGGAGCCACGAAAAACATCTCAAATAGCCAAAGCAATTTTGAATAAAAGAAACAATGCAAGATACATTAACTTAACCTCAAAATATACCATAAAGCTGTAGTGAGAAAAACAGGATATGCTGGCATAAAACATGGACCAGTGAATGAATAGAACAAAATAGAGAGCCTGGACGTAAATTCTAGAAGTAACCTTGCCCACAGACAACCTAATGATTTTCCACAAAAGTGCTAAGAACATACACTAGAAGCATGACAATCTTTTCACTAAAGGATGCTGGGAAAATTGGCTATACACACGCAGAAGAATGAAACTATCCCCATCTCTCACCATTTACAAAAATCAACACACAATAGATTACAGACTTAAATGTAAGACTTGAAACTGTGAAACTACTAGAAGAAAACACAGGGAAAAATGCTTCAGCACATTAGAGTTCGCAAGCATTCTTTTGGAGCAAGACTGCAAAAGTAGAGGAAACAAAAGCAAAACCAGACAAATGGAAGCACATCAAACTAAAAAGCTTCTGCACAGAAGAGGAAATACTAATGGAAGAGACAACACACAGAAGAGAAGAACATATTTGCAAACTATATATCTGACCAGGTTTCATATCCATGTAAATGATAGGATCATGTTTTCTAATTCTGTGGCTATTTTGACCATTTGGTTCTGCCTATCCAGGAACAAGGGATATCTGTCCAATTTTTTTTATGTCCTTTTCAATCTCTTTGAACAGAGTACTATACTTTTTGTTATAAAGGACTTTCACTTCCTTGGGTAGGTTAATTCCTGGGTATTTAATTATTTTTGAAGCAATTGTGAATGAGATTTCTTTCCTGATTTCTATCTTAGTGATTTCATTGTTGGTATACAGGAACACTATTTTTGTGTGTTCATTTTGTATTCTTCTTGTTCACTAAATTTATTAGTGGAGTTTTTTAGGTCTTCTGTGTAAAGGATCATGTTATTGGCAAATAATGATAATTTGACTTCTTTCTTTCCTATAGCAATCCTTTCTCTTTCTCTTGCCTGATTGCTTTGGCTAAACTTTGAGTACTCTGTTGAACAAGAGTGGTGAAAACAAGAGTGGCGTTATCTTGGCCCTGATCTCAGAGAAAATGCTTTAAGCTTTTCCTTATTTAGTATGTTTGCAGTGGATTTTTCATAAACAGCTCATATCAGTTTGGGATCATATCCTCCTATATTTCCTTTCATCAGAGTTGCTATCTTGTGAGGATGTTGGATTTTGTCAAAAGCTTCTCCTGCCTATTGAAATGATCATGTGATTTTCATTCTCATTTGTGATGCATTACATGTATTGATTTACATATGTTAAATCACCTTTTGTATCGCTAGAATGAAGCCAACTTGGTCATGATGTATTAGATTTTTCTTAAATATGTTGCATTCTGTTTGCCAGTACCTTGTTGAGGATTTTTGCATTCATGTTCATTAAGGAAATTGGCCTAGAGTCTTATTCTTTCATTGTTGTTGTTGTTGAGTCCTTTTCAGATTTTGGTACCAGGGCAATGCTAGCTTTCAGGAATGGGTCCAGCAGTTCTCTTCAGAGCCATGGAAAATTTCAAGGAGTATTGTCATTAGATCTTCCTTGAAGCTCTGATAAAATTCAGTGCTACATCCATCAGTCTCTGGGCTTTAGATAGTTGGTGGGTTTTTATCCCTGCCTCTATTTCATCCCATGTTTTTGATCTATTCATGTTTTTTGTATCTTCTTGGTTCAATTTTGGTAACTCGTGTATCTCTCAGTTTTTTCAAAGTTCTCCAGCTTATTGGGTTATACGTTTTTGAAGTGGTTTCTTATAATCCTCTGGATTTCAGTGCTGTCAGTTGTGATTTTGCTCTTCTCATTTCTAATTGCTTTGATATGGGGTTTTGTGTCCTTGTTTTGATAAGTTTGGTTAAGTGTTTATCAATCTTGTTTACCCTTTCAAAGAAGCAACTCTTTGATTCATTGATCCTTTGTACCATTCTTTTAGGTTCAATTTCATGAGGATGGTGGTGACTGTGATGGATGTGCCTGAAAAGCATATACACAAGGCATATGCACAAAAATTAGTTTGCCAATAGCAGTATAGTTTCAAAGCCTACTTGTAAAGCAGTAAAATTCCCAGCCCAGCTGAACTGAATATAGAACACAAAGTACAATGGGAAGGAATTTTGCTGGACAAGCAAATTTACACAAAATCCTGGAGTCCCACAGTTGTCTCTAGACAGAAGGAAAGCAGTGGACACCACATTCTCATCCCATCTCAGAGGATTTCTGCAGACCATGCCTGGGATGCTGTCTTTCTCTTCCTTACCCAGCACTGGGTCATCAACCTCCCCCATGGAACTGTGGACTGAGGATGAAATCAATCTGGTAAAGGAGAATGAAAAGTACACATATTGATGACTGTTATGCTTTGATCTAAAATGGTTCTCAAAAGTCTCATGTGTTGGAGGGTAGGGTTTGGAAGATAAATGGATCATGGAGGTGCTATACTCATTGGTGAATTCATCCATTTATGAGTCACAGCTGAATGTGCTGGTAGAAGGTGGGGCCTAGTTGAAGGAAGTAGGTCAGCAGACATATGACTCAGAAGGATGAGTTCTTGACCCATTCTCCTTCCCCCCTCTCTCTCTGCTTCCTGAATGCCATGGAGTGAGCAACTTTTCACTTCCAGGCCCTTCTGCGATGACATTTGGGCTTTGGAGCCAGCTGACCATGGACTGAGACCTCTGAAACTATGAGCCAAAATAAACTTTGCTTCCTCGAAGTTGGGATGTCAGGTATTGTGTTTCAGTGATAAGAAAGTTAACCAACATGGGGATGCATTAGTATTTCAGTAGATGAAAAGACAGATTCAAGTAGCATTGAAAATTAACTCTGAGGTTTTATAAAATGGAGATACATTTAAAGCATGAAATCAAGAGTGATGGTTATTATATCATTTGCTTGTGTGGTAGTAATTGATACCTAATAAGAGTCAAAGTGTCTTTCAAGAAAAACATTGGGTGTCATCCTGACTTCTAGGTAATTTGTAGCAAGAGTCTGGTCTTAAAAATCATTAACACGAGCTGGTGAATTGCAATTTGGCCCAATAGAAAAGTCAACATGCATCCAAGTGCATCATTACGGGCAGCCCAGCCCTGAGTTTCAGCTGCTAACATGTCTAAAATCTGATTTAATAGTGGCCTCCTGGATCTACTGTAAGTGCCCTGAACCAGGGCTACTTTGTTTTTATTTTCTCCCTTGACGCCACCTTGCACTGAGTAATGCAATTTTTAGATGCAAGAGGGACAATCATATCTTACATAGTTTTGTATTTTCTAAAATGCTGACATCGTGTTTGGATACACTGACCAACTGTTTAAGGTCAAAAGTATTCTATTGCCATAAGTGCTCTTAGTTTTTCTATGTTTTCCCATATGAAGCCCATCAAATTTTCTAAAAAGGAAAAACAAATTCTAAACGAACATTACCACTTTGGACACAATCTGATGGAAATAATCATGGGGCAGAAATGTAGGCAAATGGGTGATTCCCACAACTTGTTTGAAATGACCAGCTGCCAATACGTCCTTCAGAGCTTGAATGTCTGAGCATGTTCACGCATGGTCCATTCACACTGTGTACTGCTATGGAACTGTCAAGAATGAGGAGCCCAAGATGTACTCACAAGTGCTTATGACATGATCAAGTGAAAAAAAGCAAATTAATGAATATAATATGTAATCTGACATAATTAACATAAAAATAATACACACACAGAGCACACATGCCTACACATGCATATACACATATAAGCATGTGTGTGTATACACATTTGTAAATAAAAGTGTAGAAGAAAACCTACCAAACTGTTGCATTCAGGTAGAATTAGAAGGTGAGACAAGCAAATTTTTAATTTGACTTTAGACTTTTCCTTAGTATTGAATTCTTTCACTAGGAACATGCATTGCTTTTGAAGTTTCAGTACTGACCTTAAAAATGCGTACATTAAAATGTATAACTGCCTAGATTCTTCTGCCTGACTAGTATGCTATTGAGACATACAGGAATGATCAATAAGAACAGTTAACTTTTAAGTTTTAAAAAATTATTAGGGTACAAGACACATTGCCATGAATCTCCCTCCCCTTCACTTTGAACACACTTATTCATGAGTATCTTTACAAGATGTGATTAAAAAATAATAGTGAATGCTGCTTGCCAGATACCATCCAACAGAAAGACAGGCTGGTAAAAACGTTATGCTGTGTCCATGTC
>RJWT010051574.1:0-10683 GCA_004365215.1 Cuniculus paca
GCAGAAAGGATTCAAGAGTTATCTTTCAGTCACTAGGTCCCCTAGAGACGGGAGCCGTGGCATGACTGGGAAACAAATGTTTACTGTAACTTTGGGAAAAAGCGAATACTAGGATGGAGGCAAAGCAAAGAGAAGATCCGCCCCTGTGCAAACATGGAGGGCTGATAAAGGAATGGTGTCACAGCCAATTCCACTCCCAGGACCAACCTGAATCCCATAAGATCTTGGGTGGATGCTGACAGAGCTTGGGGTCAGCCCACTGCCAGTTGGAATTATCCAAATGACTGGAAGATATTTCATCAGCCTCCTCTGGTTGCTCAAGCAGGTTTTAGAAGTATGTACTACACAATCAGGATGGATTGCTGAGACCGCAAACCAAAAACATCATTCCACTTCTGTCAATATAACGAAATCTTCCCTCCACTCCAGGCTATCTGGAAAGTGAACTGTTATCAAAGGAAAAATTACCCATATTAAAATCTTTCCAGTTTCAACGTTGTTCCAAAGGAAATGACATCATTTATTTTCCTGTGTTTTGGAAGCAAACAAAATCCCTCTAGGTTAGGACCAAAAAGCCCAAATTAGCCAACTAATTTGGGCAAATGAGAGGGACAGTTTGTTTGCCCAAATTATCTAAATAATTGGAACTTTGTATTCTTCACCTTCAAAATAATATTAGCCTAAGTATGGATCTAGGGTTATCCTACTAAAGGAAATAATATATTACACTATGTAATTTGCGGAGATGGTCTTTTGACATTAGATCGATTGGAAACCTGTGGCCGGAGAATTCCACGTGGGTAAGAGAGAAAAAGATCCAATTAAGTAGGAAGTACTAACAAGCTGCTTGAATGAGCTCTGAGGCATGCTGGGATAGTGCATGTCCACAAAGAAAATATTAATTTTTAAGCTCAAAGAAAAAATAAAAATGAGAATTTCATGGGGGAGGAGGAGAATAAGAAAAGTGTCAGGATATTTATGTAAACTCTCATTCCTGCGTTTTCATGAAGGCTCATCCCTTCTAAGCAGTCAATCAACACTCTCTGTGATCACAGCCTTCACCCTGATTGAGTAAGGAGTTGTCAGCCAAGGAGAAAAACATGTGGAAAATCTGTTAACCACGTGTGTCAGTTCTGATGTCAACATGTAAGGAAACCGGGAAAGCCTCAACATGTGTGCATTTCCAGGTCAGCTCCAAGAATGGTAAGGAGCACTGTTGACTTTTTAAAATATCTATTTATTATTGTTGTTGTTGTGACAATGATGATGATGATGATGATGATGATGATGATGATGATGAAAATACATAAGATTTCTTGTTAGTCCAGCATGAATAAAACAAGACCAGCTGTTGCCTGGAACTCATGTTACACCATTACCGTGTGTGCATGGAAGTTTGTGAATCTAACTTTGTCTTCCTTACAAGCCAACACTGAAGACGGGATCTTTCTGGAAAGCCGGGAATTCTACTTCATTTCCTAGTCTTTCTTTAGACCTTCTGTCCTGCCAGCTTGTAAAATTTGAGACAGCTTCATCCCGAGAAGTCAGTGAATGCACTGACTCTAAAAGTCTTTTTAGAGGCTCCTTGTGGGCAAGGGCGCTGGAATGACACCCAGGATGTAGGGCTGGTGCTCAGGACTGAGTTCTGTGTGGAACTGTGCTAGCCTTTTGTCTGGCTGATGCTGGACCAATCACTGGACCTTCTGATCCTGATTTTCCTGCAGAATGAAAAGTTTGGCCTAGAGTAGCACTTGCTATACCTTATAACATATATGCAAATGCTCTGGGGATCTTGTCCATGAGATTTTGGCTCAGGAGGTCTGGGAAGGCACCTGTGATTCTCCCTTTCTTGTAAGTTCCCAGGTGCCTGGGCCTCTGGACCATGAACCACTTTTCCACCAACAAGAGCTTAACTGATGGTTAAAGTACATATGTGTTGTTTTTGGCTGCCTGGCATTCAGAGCCTTTTAGAGTCATACTCCAATTAGGGAATTCACCGGGGCAACCGTGATGATCCTGACCCCAAGCCCCAGTGATGAGCCCGTCTTAGCCCTTGCCAGTCAAGGCACTTAATTTAAACTATGACTGGTTCATACATGAGCACATAGTTTCTGGCAGCTTAACACAACACAAGGCATTTGCTGCTGTAACTACAGTGAAAATTATGCTCTTTTAATGAATTACTAAGCTATAGCTAGGATATTAGTCAGGGGTTACTATCATGATAAAAACCAAAGAAAGCAAAGATAAGTGATTCAGTAACATCCATTTAAACTCCTTGATACTGCCATGCCTGAAGACAGATAGCTCTGGCTTGCTTCAGCTACACAAGCTGACCACAAATGTAACAGCTGCACACATGATACTTACCCATTTCATATGAATTTTCAACACTATCACTTCTTCATCAGAAACTTTTCGGTAAAAAAAAACAGACACTAAGTATGTTAGGCTTACAGAGCACAGATTCTCCACAAGGACTAGTCAGTTCCACTGTTGTAGCACTAAACAGCCTTGTATAAGATTTAAACAAATATTCCAATAAACTTAACTCACTAAATAGGCAACCAGTCTCTAAGCCATAGTTTGCCAGCTCCTGGTCTTGACAATCAATACAGCCCTGATTTGAAGTATTTGCCAATTTCCATGGTACAAATACCCCCACCATGGCAGATTTCACGCTACCCACATGATCACTGAGTGCAGAGCTGGAGGAGACAAACACTAACTCACCGTGATGTAGTATTTGCAACATAAAGATGTAACAGCTATAACCTTAAGAACATAGTTAATAGTAAATACAGCAAAATATTCAGAAAATGATGGGTTCTGTGTGTTTCTTACTTTGTCTTGATAGCATTTCTTTAAATGTAAGTTAATAAAATTTACTTTTTAATAATAGCTTTGTCTAACCCAGTGTACAAAATTTCTGAAAATTTGGCAGCTCGTTCTGGTAAGGCAGTACGACTTGTCCCCAACACAAGCCAGCACTCTCTATAACCATTTTTAAACAGTTCAACAGTGAAACAAAGAAGTCAGGGCCCAAAGATATCACAATAGCAGATCAAAGTTTGGAAAGGGATTAACGACATCTTCAGGAATTGCAGTTTAAAATTCCAGTGTATTAGACAAGTCCTTTTTGAAATGGTAATGTCTGGTACCTGAATAGAAAAGACAATTAAGATAATGTGTTAATTTTCTCCTCGAATCTGACAGTAATATTTTGATCCTGTTAATTACCCAGAGAACAGAAAATATATAGAATGTGATAGCTTTGTGCAGAGTTGACATGTTCGCTGCCTGGTTAAGTAGGCGCGCTTATCCTATAATTAGCTGCTTGGAATGCAATTTCCATTCCTCCCTAAATACTCCCACTAAAAAATAAACCTGTGTGGTGTTTCAAAGCTACTCCAATCTGGATTTCCCCCGGGGAAAGCAGCCACTGGTTATTTACTAAAACTTATCCTCCTTTCAAAATTATCAGAAAATGGCAATCTATTTGCTAATGATTTCTGGCAGGTGAGGGTTAATCAATGCCTTAAGAACACCACAAGATCATGTCATTATAGCCCCAGCATGCTGTCCTTCTCCAAAGGATAAACCTATCGATGTCAACTAACTAGCCGTTTTAATGAGAGTTCATTACAAAAGGGCAACGCAGTTGGCAATCCATAAGGGTGCGAAATGTGGGCCCGGAATTATTTTCATAAACTGAGAAATAGGGCTTTCTGCATAATATGAGGAGCAGGACTTGACTTTCTTCTGAATGGAAATCAGGGTCAGTTTTGTTGTGCATTTCACAAGATGCATTATATTTACTCTTTGAAAGAAACACTTTCCCCTGTAATTCAGGGTTCTCTAGAGAAACGGAACCAGTAGGCTATCTATAGACTTATAGAAAAAGATCAAGTATGGGAACTGGCTCATGTGATCATGGTGGCTGAAAAGTCTCTTATTCTGCCATCTGCAAACTGGAGAATGCTGGCCAGGATGTTCCAGTCCAGACCTGAGAGCCAAGGAGCCCACGGTATAGGTCTCATCTGGGTCTGAAGGGCAAGGATGTGGGGGACCTCAGTGTCACGTGCAGGTGATGGATATCTCAGCTCAAGCAGGGGGCAAATCCAACCTTCTTCCATATTGTTCTATTCAGACCTTCAACAGATTACTGGACATTTAAGGTGAGGACAATCTTCTTTACTCAGTCCACTGATCCCAATGCTTATCTCTTCTGGAAACCTCCCTGCAGACTTACTAAAATATAATGTTTTGCCAGTTATTTGGATATCCTATAGGCCTGTCAGGGTTGAATGCCTCCCCTTCTAGGAAAGCTCATAGAGAGAGAAGTTCAGGTTGCATGGTAGCAGTTAGTCTGTCACCTAATTGTAACCTGTAGCTACCTATGAAATGGTGTATGCTCTACAAAAGCACTGAGCATTGCTTTCTTGGTATATTTTTCTCGTATGTCTATGTGTTTGATCTCTGGCATTTTAAGCAAGCACATTAGGGTAGAAATAACACTGGGCCCATGGCAGAGCCTCCAGGTCCACATTCAAACTCATTCTGTTTCTAACTGTGAAATCTTGCAAAAGACATGTGAGTTCTCTGGCCCTAGGGTCCCCACATCTGTGAACAGGGTCATTGGACCATCAAGAAAGCACTTTCTAAGCCACTCTCCAAGGGAGAAGGATTGCTATTTTTGCCTCTGGATCCCTGCACAGAGAGGTTGTGCATTATAACACATGCTTACAGATCTGCAGAATGCAGGCGCACAATAATCTTCAGATTTAAGAGGCAGAGTAGAGGACAGCTTGAGATTCATCGCTCTGGGGAGCCTGATGCATGGGTTTGGATCCAGCTTCTGTCACCTACTTGATACCTATGGGTCCATGGGTGACATTACCTACTTGCTCTCTTGGTGCCTTTGTTCCTCACCTGTAAAGTGGGAGGGTAATAATAATCCTTCATTGGATTATTCAGAAGGTAAAATTACTTAATATAAGTAAACTTCTTGCACCAGGACCTAACAGAATTAGAGCCATAGAAGTACTATTATTACTCTCAGCTTGACTGGGAACTTAGCAAATGATATACAATGCTTCATGTTCCACACTCAGAATTGAACAGTGCACAACCTGTGCTCCTGGGAATCACAGTAATGAGGAAGTATAGTTTCTCCTTTCAGTTTTGCTTCCATCTGTAGCCCTGAATTCAGATGTCTTGCCCAGGGTCCGATGGTCTTTCATTATTCTTTTTGTTTCCTCTGGCTGGGATCTGCTCATGGAATCTATTGCGAGGAGCCCAGGTAAGCCTGGGGCATGGCGAAGGTAAGAAATTTTGGAGCTGTGGTCATTTCCATGAGTGATGGCAGCCGTTGAGGATCAAGTTAAGCAAGCTGTACTGAAGGTGGAGAGCAACAAAGAACACTGCTTTATAAGTCAAGCCATTTATTTTATTTTTTTCTATTCTCCAAATAGGGACTTTCCCTAGGCCACTGACTAGGCAAGGATGAGGAGGAAAGTTTATCTGTTCTCCAGAACCCTTTCTTGAATCAAAAGCCAAGTTCTGCCTCTGAGATCTGCTAGGTTACTGCCCGTTCCCTCCCTAGTAAAGGTTTAAGGGTCGCTGTGCCCGTGGGGAAACAATCCATTGTTTACACACCTGTGAAGACCTGTTCCCATGTTCATTCATTTAAACATTTATTCATTCATTCCTCCTTTATCTCAAATATTTACTCATTCAAACATCCTTTCACTGCATCATTTTTTTTTCAATCATTCATTCATTCATTCAAGCATTTAGTGTCCTCTGTGTGGCAGACAGCATTGTAGGCAGTAGAAATAGAATAGTGAACCAGGAAAAGCATCTGTCCATGTGAAGTCTACATTCTAACCAGCTCCCAGGCATGTTAACGCTGCTGGACTCCAGACCATGCTTTTAAACCCGGCACTCCCAAAACTGAAATGCACTTTTTCACCTATGCTGTGTCTCTCCACATGGTGCTTGGTGCTTCGGTGGATCAAAAACAAGATCAGGCTCAGGACACGGTCCTGGTCATCCCAGAGTTCACTCCACCTACTCTTAAACTCTACTCAAGGGCACTCAAGGTGTGATTAAAAACTATGGAGAATGCTTACATTTTAAAAAATTGATTATAGTAAAAGACACGTTGCCATTAATACCCCTCAAAATACTGCACACTTATCTCATTGTTTTTGCCACTTTCTGAAGCAGTTCTGGAAGTCTTCTTCCATGAAGACTTCACAGCTGTGCTCTGTGACTGCCTCCATGTCCTGAATCAATTGAAAATGTTTGTATTTCCAGGGTCATTTTGACTTTGGGGGAGAACCAAAAGTCACGCAGTACCAGATCTACTGAGTAAGGTCAAGGAGGACACACTGTACCGTTTTGATGAGCCTGCCTTTCTGTTGAATGGCACTTGGCAGCAACATTCGCCATATCCTTGATTATATTCTTGATTATACCTTATAAAGACACTCACAAAAGAGGACGCCTGGGACCTGCTTCGGAAGGTGCCAAAGATGTTCAGAGAAGTATTTTAGAAGTGAGAGAGAGTATTTTGAAAGAGCTTACTGGCAGTGTGTATTTTACTGTTATAAATTTTTTAAAAACTTGAACATTCACCATATATCTTGATCATACCGTGTAGAAGGACACTCCCTCTGGAAGATTTGCATTTTAAAAATATTTCTCACTGTAAAATGGAAGATCCCATTTCTCATGGAGGAGTCAGGTGAGAGCATATTTTCATGACAAGGAGACCTACCAGGTATTCCTAAAGCCACACCCTTTTTATGGTCTTTTATTCTGCCTTTGGACATTCACTGGGCATACATTTATTGAAGGCCTTCTCTGTGCCAGGTGTTGTGAAATCTGCTTGAAATATAACAGTAAAGAAAACAGACTCCTTGCTTCATCGAAATCATGAAGGCTTCCGATCTAGCCTGGAGGCTCGGGAAAGGCATCTCCAAGGAATGCCATGAGACTCATGTTGAAATCTGAAAGATGAGAAAGATTTTAAAGGTGGAGTCTAACAGAAGGAGTAGTATGTGCAGAGGCCCCAGGATGGGAGGAAACAGTATATTTGAAACCTGAAAGGCAAGAAATGGAGAAGGAAGGGGAATTTAAAAGGGGCAGAAAGGAGTGGGCAGCCTAATCTGCAGGTCTTCTTAGGCCCTGTGAAGAAGTTGGACTCATCCTTTGAGTTTAAAAGGTTTAGGGCAGGCTATCATAACTCATTAGAGTACTCTGCCTGCAGTGATTTCAAAGGCTTGGGGGAGACCAGAGAACTAGAGAGAGCACAGCCAGGCGACTTCTGCGGTGATCTGGGCAAAGGACAATGATGTTGAATCTCAGGAGATGCAGAAGAGATGGAGATAGAAGAGCTCAAAGAAACCTGGGGGAGGTAAAATACTTGTGCTCCAGGCTCTTTGCTTCTCTGTACTGCCCACGGTCCGCTTTGCACCTTCCCATCTCCTCCTTTTGGGGTAAGGACTGTGTACTTTCTATCCTGCAGCCTTTCTAGAGCTTGGTCTACAGTCCAGGTTGCCATTAAGAAGCACACAGCCTAGGCAATGAGATAAACATAAAGACAAAACTATTGTAGAAGCTGCGAAGTGTACACTAAATGATCACTAGGTTCAGTTGAGTCAAATGTGTGCATACTGCAAATCCAGGGGTGGAGATAGGATTGAAAAGGGCTGAACTATTAACTGAAACAAAAAGAGACACTTGTAGGGGACTGTGCAACCCCAGAGCAGCAGGCTGGTGTCCCATGGGCCGGACATGGCCCAGAGGCCTTTTTGTTGCTGTTGTTAGGCATGTATTCTGCTAATTAATACAGTGATTGTTTTTTTTTAATTTCAGAGTTGAATTAGATGCTAATTTTTAATATAATAAAGTACTGGGAGATTTTGTATTAAAACTCTAAATTTCCAAGTTTTGTTGGGGTTGAGGGGAGCCCAGGCTGCATGATAGTAAGTTTCCCTGGTCCGAGCATTTGCTCTGCTTTCTAGCTCAGCCCAGTCCCCACTGCTCTCTACGCTTTCCTCCAGGGAGCCCAGAGTCTTCTGCCATAGGTACATCACACCTGTGCTGCTGTTCTTATAGAAAAGTGGGATGTGACTACTGCTTATCTTCCTGTCTTTGTCCTTAGCAGGAAAATAAACCTAGACTGAGAAAGCAATATAAAGGCAAACATGTTTCTATAGGAAAGTGAAGTATTAGAATTAGCATGTACGTAAAGTGTGTTGGTTCTTTTTTTTTTTTTTTTTTTTTTTTTTTTTTTTTTTTTTTTCTTTTTTGCTGCTGCTGTTTCTAAACCCTGCATTTGGGTATGGGATGGCAGGTCCAAACCTACTCCTTCATTGTGTAGATGTGGTCCTGAGGCCTAGAGAGGGGAAGTAACTCACCAACAATCACACAACTGTAAAGGGCAGGTTAGGACTACAACCAGTTGGCGATGGGTACAGATTGACAGATGGGGGAAAGATGGAGAAATGATTGAGAGGTGAAAACATCTGGAAAGAGGCAGGGCAGGTGCCTGGTGGAGGGAGAAGCGGAGCTGGAAGGAAGAGATGGGAGAGGAAAGGCAGTTCCTGAAAGTTCGGACTCCAAGGGTCTCTCTGGGAAAGACAGACAATGACTGTGGAGGGTGGTCTGGCAGCAAGAGACATACAGGGGGTCAGGCCAGGACACATGGTAGCACTCACAATAGAAATAAGGAGAGCCATGTTCTGCATGGCATATATGGAAGCTGTCTAGGATAAGTGGGGCCAGTTGATGAACCCAAATCCATAAGCATGTCAGCTGGGACTCGGGCTGGGGAAAGGGAGGAGAACAGCTGCTGGAACCCTGGGACTTCAATTATGATATCTCTTTTTTGTGTCTAGACAACTAAAGGGATCTTTAAAAAATCCAAACACCAGGTCTTGAGGGTGTAGCTCAGAGACAGATCACTTACCTAGCATGTAAATTCAAGCTCAGGGGTTGAAAAATAAAGTACTGTGGTGGGGATTTTGGGGATGTCCTGTATATACCAACATTATCTTTCAAACAACTAAATAGTGGCACAGCCTCTGATGTCATTCAACATGTAACATTTTTTGTCTATCTGGCTGACCTTTAAGTTCAGACATAATTATAAATCACTGTCCAATAGAAAGAGAGAAATATTTTTATCACTCATAAGTTCCCAAGTTGAATTAAAAGCATCGATTTTACCAAAGACTAAATAAAATACAGAAGCTAAGGGAAATAATTAAAGAAATCAATAAAACCAAATGTTGTAAGCATAGTAGGAAATGGGGACCCTTATACATAGCTGATGTAAATGTCACTTGGTGTGATCATTTTAGAGAACTATTTATTAGTGTCAAATAAACTTGAAAGTGTCTTACGGTTTTGCAACTAGGTGCCTATCCTGAGGAAGCTTCACCTTTGTGCACAGAGACATACATGTACTCCCAAGATGTTCAATGTGGCCATTGTAAAATTTTAGAGTAGGGAGGTGACCATGTCACCTGGTAGCCTGGGATTCCCAGAGTATCCAGTTAAGATTCACTTGGCCAAGGTGTAACAGTAGTTTCACTATGGTTAGTTGTAGCAAGGCACAGGCCAACTGATCTACCCTGTTCCCTTTAGAATTGTCACCTGGGTCTAGTCACCTGTGACAGAAAGCATGAATAGGCCACCCAACAAGTTCACCACCCCTCTACTCATGCCTATCAGTCAATTGCACTCATAAAATGCAGGTGGTGTACAAAAGGTGATGAAAATATAGTACAGTAAGTATTCAAATTTTTAAAATGTGTTGCAGTAAAAGACACGTTTCTGGCTGGGGATTTAGCTCAGTGGTATAAGCGCCTGCCTGGCAAGTGTCAGGTCGTGAGTTTGATCTCCAGCACAAAAAAAAAAAAAAGACACATTTCCATTAATCCCCTCCAAAGTACTCCCCCTTGCTTCAAGCACACCTATCTGGTCCTTCTTGCCACTTTGTGAAGCAGTTCTGAAAGTCTTCTCTTGTGTCTTTACAAGATGTGATCAAAATGACAATGACTGCTGCTGCCAAGTGCCATCCAATGGACAGGCAGGCTTGTCAAAACATTACAGTGTGTCCTCATCCATCTTATTCACCAGATCTGGCACCTGTGACGTCTGTCTGTACCCCACCCAAAGTCAAAATGACCATAAAAGGTGAAACATTTTCAATTGATTCAGGATGTTGAGGCAGCCATGACAGCAGGAGTTAAGACATGAAAGAGAACTACCGGAAGAGCTTCAGAAAGTGGCTACACAGGCTGGGGATATAGCTTAGCAGTACAGTGCCTGCTAGAAAGCGCAAGGTCGTGAGTTTGATTCCAGGTACAAAAAAACAAAAAAAAGGTGGCAACAACTATGGGATTAAGGATGTTTGAAACAAGAGGGAATATTTCAAGGGGAACTATTGGCAATGTGTCTTTCACTATAATAAATTTTTTTTGATGGACCAAGAGCATTTATTTAGGTGTACACTAGACCAGTGGACAAGAGTTCAAAATCTGAGCCCCAAACAAAGGAAAGGCTCTAGTTCTATACATGCTGCTGAGGGGGCTGGTCTACCTAGTGGTGTGAAACTCTTAGGTAATCAATTTTTGAAAACATAAATATTCACCATATATTCCAATT
>RJWT010051575.1:0-10691 GCA_004365215.1 Cuniculus paca
AAGGTGAGCTAAGGGTTCCTTGCACAGGACCGGGGGGGATTGGCAATGATGGAAGGGTTCCCTAGGGAAGGCGGGGTCCCTGAGTGTAGGACACCTACCCTTCCTGTCACCTTGGGATGGAGGAGCGAAGGCTACTTGGACACTGGTCATTTCCCAGGGGCACCTTTCACTGTGCCAATGATGAGGCCATTTCAAGACAGAGGCTGTTAGCCTCTGGAGAGTAGTTGTGCATGGTTCAAGGTCTATAGTAGATACATTGTTTCGTGGACAACTTGGAGTTTCTTTTTTGGGTGATCTCAGCCATGCCTGGTGATTTTCTCATTGATCAGTGACCTTTGTGGTTGGAAGTGATAGGAACTGAACTTCAGTTTACTTAGCCAAAAAGGAATTGATCAGGGCTTGAAACTGGAAAGCCTAGAAACATGCATGGCTTCAGGTGCGGCTTGACTCCTGGGCTCAAATGTCATTGTCAGCTTTCTTGCCTCTCCTTAAAACATTAAAAGCAAATGAGATGGATTCGTCGGTGGATGAAGTAATTAGATGAAAAGTTGGTGAAGAGATTTACAGTGGAGGGAATCTCACTGTCACCACCCAAGTCTCCTTACTAATTTTAATGTTCAATTACAAGGGGGCCAGGTAGACAGACATGGAGAGAGCCCTGTGAAATATTCCTGTGAAATGTTCCATCTGAACCCTTAAATCTGACTCCCTCCCACTAAAGCAGCCCTAAAGTGAGGATCCAAGTGCATATATTTTGGAAGTATTTTCAGGAACTGCTGCTAAGGGACTGAGTCGAGAAAGGGAAGGCAGTTGGTAAAGCGTGAGCTATCAAGAAAGTTACCACAGTGGGCAAAGACAGCCCGATCCAGCTCAACAAGTCTGATAACTAATGTAAACCATGTCTCAGAATGGGCCACCCCAGAGATGGAGGGGCTGAGACCCTTACACAGCAGCTTCCTGCTGCTGGGTCACTGGCTGGGGCTTGTCCTGAGGAGGGTGGTGGAGCCCTGGTACCTGAGAATCTCACAGAAGAATGAAATGCAGGCCCTGGGGTTCACTGAAAAGGTACAGGTGGGTATGGTCCAGGCATCCTCCACCATAGAGCTCCCTGCTACTTACTAGAAACACAGGGAGTGAGGAACAAGATAAACGACACCTAGGGATATTATAGGATGATCAAGGGCTCAAGTCTCCAAGGTGACACACATGTCCATTTCATGCATTCACCTAACAATAGAAGGTCAGACAATGCGAGGTCAAAATTGGTATAAATAAGAGGAGAAATGGACAAGCCTGCTGTTCTAGTTGAAGACATTCACAGTACTCTGTCAGGAATGGGTGGATCCAGCAGGCAGATCTATAAGCACATAGTGACACTCCGTCATTCCCTCCAATCAACTGTACATAACTGGCACCTGCAGGAGTGACTTCGCCCAACGGTAGAATGCACATTTTTCCCAAGGTTAATGGAGAAGTCACTAATCAAGGCTCCATTCTGGGCCCTAAAACACCCAGCTTATTTAAAGGAATGAAAGCTGTACACCATATGCTTTAGATTGCAACGGAGTTAAAGTAGAAATCCTTAACAGAAAGAGAGTCAGAAAATTTCAGCATACTTGGACATTAAACAAGATGCTTTGTAATAATACTTGAATCAAAGAAGTCTCAAGAGAGATATAAAAATATTTCAACCAAATGAAAAGGAAAATACAGCTTAATGAAATTTGGGAGTGCAAGGAGATCAGAGCTCAGAGGAAAATTGGTATTGAATGTGTGTATCAGGGAGAAAAAAGATGGAAAATCAATGATCTAAGCTTCCACCTTAGGAAATAGAAAGAGAAGTGGAAATGAATCCAAATAAGTGGAAGAAAAGAAAAAATACAGGAGAAACGAATGAAATTGAAAACAGGAAGTCGACGAAGAAAAACAAATGGAGCTAGATCAACATCACCAGAAACAGAGGGGAAATTCAGAGTCCAGGACATGGATGAGGACTCTTTTCTGCAAGACGTCAGTAGCCTAAGAAAGCAGAGATGTTTCAGTTGAGAAGCTATGTAGGAGGCATATTACCCAGAGGAAAGTGCACTGCAAGCCATCATTGGAACACTCAGCTGAGAACCCTTGGGCCATCAGGAAAATTTGATTCTAAACTCAGTGTTAGATAATTGTGGAGCATGCTGTCATGCACGTTCTTGTGCTAGCAACAGTGAGAGTGTGGAAGAAAAATGCTGGCGCTACTTAGAGATGTTCACTGAAGCATTGTTGGGGTGAAATAACACAGTGGTGGGATTTATTTTAAGAGTCTTTAGCAATTATTTTATTTTGTTTTTTGTTTGTTTGCTTGTTAGGTGTGGTCTTGAGGATGGAACACAGGACCTTCTGTAGGCTAGGCCAAGTGCACTACCACTGAGCTACCCAGCCTTTCTTACTATGTTTTGAGACAGGCTCTTGCTGAGTTGCCAGGACTGGCCTCAAACTTGTAATCTTCCTGCCTCAGCCTCCCAACTCACTGGGATTACAGTCATGCATCACCATGCCCAGCTCTAAACAATGATTTTAAATAAAAATTAGCTGGAGGGTGGTGGCATGTGCCTGTAATTCCAGCACTTGGGAAGTCAAAGCAGGATTGCTGCAAGTTCAAGGCCAGCCTGGGCTACATAGTGAGTTCAAGGTCAGCCTGAACTATAATGCCAGAGCCTGTCTCAAAAAGCCAAATAGATAAATAGATAAATAAATAAATAAATAAATAAATAAATGGATCTGACCTTGCCCCAGTCACCCAGATTTGACATTACTTTTGATTTTGCAAATATATTACATTAAAATGCTTTTTGTCTCAACTCCTGGGTGTTTTGTTTGTTTGTTTTTTGCCGCACCAGAGATCAAACTCACAACCTCGCACTTGCCAGGCAGGCACTTACACCGCTGAGCTAAATCCCTGGCCCACTACTGGGTGTTTTATTTTGTTCTGGTTTTTTTGTTGTTGTTGTTGTTTTTGTTTTTCATTGGTGTCCCTTTAAATTCTGCATTAGAAGCCAGTTGCTCTCCAGTACCAGTCACTTCTAACCCCAGTTCCCTTGCTTCTTTATCCCTGACCTTGTGGCGACCAGAGTGGCCACTGTTTCCCAGGTAATAAGCCATTCTAGGTTTCAGCACCATCCATGCTCACCGCACCAGCATATTTCACACCCTCTGGCCACCCCCGTGGGGCCCACAATGGGAGGCACAGCCCAAGCTTTGGAGGAGGCGGCTTGCGGTTAATTAGGAGTCCAGCCAAGGGGTCAGACGCTCACAGTGCCGGCCTTGATCAGCCACTCCGCACACCAGGCTGCCTGGAGCGCTGGCAGCGTTCTGAAAGTACTTCATAAGCCAGCCATCCCAATGGCCGTCTCCACTGCATGCGATGCAAGTCTTCGCTTTCTCTCTTCTGCTGTGACAGAAGCCGTCTTCCCCCATGCACTGCCACTCCAGGCCCCAGATCGGGTCCCTCCTGGATCGTCCTGGGGTGTTTCTCCACCTGCTCTCCAGTAAGGATTGGAGACAAGATGTGAGCCTTTTCTCACCGTGCTCACACCTGATGCTCCCAGCTCTCGGTGGGACGGGGCGGGTGGGGGCGCGGAGGAACCCAATAGATGACAAACAAGTAAGGATCTCTTTCCTACGCTGCTAAATCTTTCCTGGAAAATAATAAAATCACACATGGAAAAGCCTCCTAATTTTTTTTTTCTTTTTTTTAGACAAGGTCTTGCTCTGTAATCCAGGTTGGACTTGAACTCACAACAATCCTCCCACCCTCCCGAGTCCTGGGATTATAGCCATGCACCATCATGCGCAGCTTTCCTAATTTTCCTTGCAAGATAAGCAGTGGACTTCTATTAAGCTCCAGGAAGACCTGGGTTCCTATTGTGACCCTTACTGTGGGTCTTTAGACAAATAACTAAATCTCAAAGATTCTCTGTGTCTCTTATCTACAAGAGATGGTGTGGGCATCAGGGGTTGGCTAGTGGGTGGGATTCTGCCTGCAGTGTGTGCTCAGTATAATGGTCAGGACAAAGAAAGCGCTTCATACTTGTTACTTGCAGTGGTTGTTTTTGGAGTCTCCTGTGTCTCTTTGAGAAACTAGAAAGTTGTAAAAGACTCCTCAGGAAATTACACATACAACATTCACATTCTTTTGCATGTAAATCAGAATTAAATGTGGTTTAAAAATCAATGCAGAGTGCTAGGGATGGAGTTCATTGATTTCCTATCTCATAAGAGAGAACAACCCTGTCTCCAGCATCTCCGGCATTCAGGGGGACACACAGGCATCCAGGGACTACATTTTTACAAACCCAAGAGCAATCACCAAAGATGTACTTTTTTTTGTTTGTTTTGGTATCAGGAATCGAACTCAGGACCTTGCACTTGCCAGGCAGGCGTTTATGCCACTGAGCTATATCCCCAGCCCAAAGATGTACTTTTTAAATTCCTGTTTGTCTCATGATATAGTAAATTATTTCTCACATAAGTAGAGAGGCTGTCTTCTTTTTCTTTTTCTTTCTCTTCCTCCTTCTCCTTCTGCAGTGTTGAGGATTGAACCCAGGGCTTTCACATGGAGCTATATCTTCAGCCTCCTTTCTTTTTTTTGGTACCAGGGATTGAACTCACAATCTCACACTTGCCAGGCAGGCACTTAGGCCACTGAGCTAAATCCCTGGTCTTTGTGTTTTTGAGACAGGGTCTCACTATGCAGTTCAGGCTGGCTTTGAGCTTACTTTGTAGCCCAGGCTGGTCTTGAACTCACAGTGATCCTCCTGCCTCAGCCTCCCAAGTACTGGGATTGCAGGAGTGCGCCACCACACCTGGCATTGGCCTCCTTTCTTTAAAAGAATTTTAATTTTTTTTTTGAAACAAGATCTCTCTGAGTCACTAAGCTGCCCAGGCTGGGCCCTACTGCCTCAGCCTCCCAGCATGCTGGGATTATAGGCATGTGCCACTGTTCCTGGTTTCATATTATTATTATTGTTGTTATTTTTTTTTGCATTTTAAAATTTTATTGGTTCATTTTAGTTATACACAATAATAGCATCCATCATAGGGAATTAGTGCCTGTACAGATCTTATTTGTTTGTTTGTTCATTTTTCTCATTCCCCTTCCCCTGCTTCAGCCTCTCTTCCCCTGCTTATTTACAAAAGCTTTGTTTCCATTTTTTCCCCCATTGTCTTTTTTTCTTGTCATTTCTTTCCTTTCCCCTTTTCCCATTCCTTGTTTCCTTTCTCATTTGAACATTTTATTCCCATTTCCCAATATCTAGTATATATTTTGGTCCTTTCAGTTTCTCACACCTGAGAAACGATGCAGGATTTACACATGTGTCCGATTTACTTCACCTAAGAGTACGGTCCCAAGGTGCACCCACTTAGCTAGAAACATCTCAAGTTTATCTTTCTTTACTACTCCATTGTATATTTTTTAAAAACACATCTTTCTTATCCAGTCAATACTTTTGTTCTGATTATGAAATTGACGCATGCTCAAGGTGTGCGTAAAGTGAACATTATCCAGCAAAGAGACAAACATCGATGAATTGGTCTCTATCCTTTCAGAGTTAGCTCAGGGCAGGCAGTGGGTATACATGTACGCCAGGCTTGGGGTGACTTCTGGATAGAGGTAGTTCACTATATGGCTGGAGGTGGCCCCTCCCCATGCCTCACACCAGACTTTAAATCCTGCTTCCAAGAGGCCCATGACCGACCTCAGACATTCCTCTGCATGGGTGCGTGCGTGTGTGTGTGTGTGTGTGTGTGTGCACGCATGCATGTATATCTAGAACATTTATTTCTTCTTTCCACAAAATACTCAAAGTTTAGATTGGTAGGAAATCATTTTAACCAAAGAACTGAACATTTTCTTCCTACATATCCTACTTTAATTTAGGAAATAACATGGTGATCTATTTCACTACAAGCAAAACATGACAAATATTTCCAGAAAAATATTAAAAATAGCTCAAACACAAAAAGCACAATGAAACACACTGGTTTTTCAGAGATCCCTATTCCAAGGCCCACAGCACACAACCAGAGAGCGACAACAGACAGTAAATAAGTTTCTCCTGCTCGCGGCGAATCAGGGTGAAGATTGCGGCACGGGTGTCAACACTCTTGAATGAAAGATCTGCTCCCGTGTGCAGCAAATTGGAACAAGGCTCACCTGCAGGGTATTTCTGGAACTGAAATTAGAAAATACCCGACTGCAGAATTTGCATTTTCCCTAAGACCGAACGGGAGCATCTACCTCCATGAACTGCCGTTGTGCACAGGAGCCGTCACAGCATGTCTTCCAGCTCCTCCACGAAAGCATCAGAAACCCCACCCTTAGTTCACATACAGACTGACCCTGAGGGCTACTTGGGTACCACTGAGCCATGTGCTGACTTTCTTTGGGGAGCAGCAGTGGCCTTATTATTCTCTTGGTGGACCCCTGTGCGGTGGATGCTGGCTTTCTTCTCAATGGAGGCCACACTGGATCGTCTACCTTGGGTCACCAGATCCACTTGACTGAGACACTTAACAACCCTGGGCTGGGCACAGGAGCTGGCAGGAAAGTGCTGGTGAGGCAGGTCCAAGGGCTGGCACCAAAGATGGATGCATCGTGCCAGGACGAGGGGGACAACACCTGGAGGTGCTGGAGAGCTGGCCTTGGTGGGTGTCCTTGAGGAGGAGAGAGGAGGCAGGTGGTCCCAAGGGAGGACCAGGGCTCAGCCTGACCGCAGTGGTCCTGGAGGAGGTGGTCCTGGCATGGGAAGTGCATGCATCTGGGAGGGAATGACAGACTGTGGGAAGTTTGTGGCTGTGAAGAAGAAGTATGTGTGCCATCAGAATGAGAATGAGAATCTTCTTCATACTGTTTCTGTGATTGCTTTCCTGCTTCAGAATCATCACCATCATCACCATCATCACCATTATCATCATCATCATTGTCATCCTCTGAAAATTCCCCTGCTATACTTCCAGTTCCTCTTCCTGGGTTTTCTGACCCATCCTGGAAGCACCCTGAGTCAGATCTCCCACATTCTTCTTTTTCTTTCTTCATTCTCCCCAAACATCTGAAAATCAGACCTGACTTCTAGTCTGCAGGGTCATCTCACTCACTAGCACCACACAGTGCACAAGTCCAGCCCCCTCACTTTCCATATCCAACTGGTGTCACTGACATCAATACCCTTAGCACAGCTGTCATCGTCACTGGTGCTGGAAACTGCATTGTCCTGACCCCACGGTGCAAGCCAGAGGCCTCTGCTGCCACAAGGGTGAAGATCCAGAAAGAGCCCACTTTAGGGTCTCAGAAATGCAAGACCCAAGGAGGAGGTGGGCTAGGCAGAGAGTCAGGGGTTTCTCCCAGGGAATGAACAGGGAGCACTAATCCAAGAGGCAGAAGGACAGAACCTGCTCAACTTGGAGTCCATGGGCTGTGGTTTTCTTAAGGATGGAGGGTGGCCAGATACCCAGAAGTGGAATATCCTAGGTTAAGACTTGGCAGGAGCTTAGCATACCTGGCAGAGGCCACTCTGCTTCCATGGGCTGGGTGTTCTTGGCAGCATTGAAATATTGGCTGCGTTGAGTCCTCTTCCGTGCCTGTTTTACTCTGAGCCTTTGTCTGGATTTTCTTTTTCATCAAGTCACAAGGCGTTGTGAAGCTTTTTACACTTGGCTTTCAGCAATCTCATTTAACTGTAGCGGTCGCACTGGGTTCAACTCCGTTCTATCCAGTTTCTCCAGGTCTCGATGACTCGTCTGGGATCTTTCATCTTCCAAATTGCAGCTCGGACCACCATGAGCTGAGTTTTGTTTGCTACGATCCTTCCTTCTGGGCTTCTTTTTGAGCTTGGTCTGTAGAGTTCTTAATTTTTACACAAATTGATGGATGATGTCTATCCCTATTCCATACTAACAATCTCTGTGGTCTCCTTATTCATTAAAAAATAAATAAATAAAGACAGCCAATAGGCACGTCAATGGGTGAATGGATAAAGACAAAGGGAGATACATACATGATGAAGTACTACTCAGCCATCAAGAAGGACAAACTTGAGTCATTTGTAGGGAAATGGATGCACCTTGAGGCCATAATGCTAACTGAATTAAATCAGACACAGAAGTTAAAAATTGAATGGCTTCTCTTATCTGAGAAACTCAAAGTATAAATAATACAAAGAGCAAAATAAAAGACAGATGATAGGAAGCAGAAGGTGGACTTTGTGGAGATGGAAAAGGATCCAGGGATGGGAAAAGACAGGAGGATGGGGAGGGCAACTGGAAGCAAACAGAATCAAGACACAGTATGTGTTACATACCAACTCCTTAAGTAAGCGTAATTAATATGTATCAAAACATACAAATATAAATAAAAAATTTAAAAACAAGTAAATGAGCAAACACCTTTGCCAGGTCCTAGGACTGCCAGAGATGGGGAGAGCATGAGTCCCGAGGCTGCTTCTACTTCTTAGGGGCCTTTAGCTCTGCTCCTGCTCCAACACCATCTTGAAGCCTCTGGACCTTGCTTTAAACTCTCTGGATCGCAGTGTCTGCCCCCCGACTGAACCCTGCCTGAAGATCCGCTGCAGACATCCAGCGCGCTGCTGCACACACAGAAAAGCCTTTGCACTGGTGTTCCCACACAGGCACATGCGAAGGGCTGGGGTGCTGTCCTGTGGAGTTTGAGGTGCTTAGCAGCGGGATGGGGTGCAGCTCGGTGGCAGAGGCCTGGCCCAGCTTGCAGGAAGCCCTGGGTCCCTTCCCTGACACCTCTGTCCCCTAGATGCAGAAGCCCACATCCTCCCCCAAGGTTGTAACAACCAAACCATCACAATCTGAGGACCACTCACGCAGAACATTGGGAGTACTCAACAAACTCTCCTTATTGTGAATATTGCCATTGTAACGAAGTCACACATTGGCTGAACATAAAACATTTCATTGTTCAATGAATATAAATCAACTCAAAACCAAAGGGCCTAAGTAGGGAGTCCAATATCTTTCTCTACCTGCAAGCTCTTTGGACATATTCAAATATTCCATTTAAGCTTGTATGCAAACTTCTCCATCTAAGGCTTTTATTTGTGTAATATTGAAATACGTGTAAAATGCCTGGTAATGATACCATCTGACCATTTTTATTGCCTCTCTGCTTCGTCGGTTTCTCCTGTTTCTCCCCTCAGGTCGGGGACAAGACTGTACCTACAATTAACACGTTGCCTCTCTGCTGTCTAGACCTAATTTTTTAGCCCTCCATCTACACGGAGGTGTTTTGCACGGAGCCTCCGGGAAGATGGGATCAAGTGTGTGCATGTGTTCATTCATGGACAAGCTAGCATCTAAACCCCAGGGGAGAAACTTGGAGAACGAGCGAATTAATCACGTCTGATCTACATTCGGTGCATATTATCATAATATTGATATAATACACACACTGTTCTTTGCTTATTGCTATATTGAATGAGGCCCTGCAGCAATGTCGAGGAAATCTGAGACTCACACACCTGGCTAAACGCTCTCTCTCTCTCCTTTCTCTCTCTCTCTCTAAATAATCTAGGGTCTCCTGGTTTTTCAGGATCAGCCTAAAATGAGTTACAGTTGCCAGGACATTTTTTAAGTAGGGAAATAAATTAGAGTGGTAATAATCATAACAATTATATAATAAATGTTAAGCATTGTAAGTTTCCCCCCAGCATCCTTAATAACTTTATTTTGGTGGCGGGACACGGAAATCCAAGGTCTGTGTCTGAGGTCCAGGTTCCAAGCTCCATGTGTCACCAAGGTGCCGAATGAAGTGGTACCGGGCTTGCTGCACTTGAATTATTAAAGTCATCGTTTGTAAAATGAATTTAGGGCTTCATGAAAATTTCTGGGTTAACCATCTCCCTCTACTACCTCATTTTTTCCCCTTCACCTTTTTCTTTTTGTCTTTCTTTCCTTCTTTCTTTCTTTCGTTCTTTCTTTCTTTCTTTCTTTCTTTCTTTCTTTCTTTCTTTCTTTCTTTCTTCCTCCCCTCTCTCTGTCTTTCTCCTCTTTCTCTCCACAATCTCACATAGGTCAATTCTTCAAAATAATCTAACTCCGTGCATAGGACAAATACATGTGTGGGTGTATACTTGTTGCTATTCTGTCCTCGATTCACAATTGTCTAATTTATATTTTTTCAATTCTAAGATGGTCTAAGACAGATATTTGTATCGAATTCTGAATTTCGATCATTCTCAGCTAGCAATGTGTGGTATGCTGGGCATCAGCTTGGAGCTGTGACTTCCTGTTGGTCACTCAATCTGGAGAGGACAACAAATATGTGACTGTGTTGCTAAGCAACCACGTCCATAGGTTACAGCGTTTCAACTTCTGATGGTTTTAACTTAGGATGAGTTTCTGTGGATGCAACGGCAACATAATGGAGGGATATCTGTTCCCTGTCTTCTCTTCCTCCTTCTCCTCCTCTCTCTCTCTCTCTGCTGCTCTCTCTCCCTCTTTTCTTCTCCCTCTCAATTCAAGGCATCCACGGCTGGCCAAACCATCTGCATGCCTTGCACTCCCAATTACTCCTCCATATCCAGCCGCAGACCAAAGAAAAATTGGACAAACATAGGGACAACAAAGTGATCCCAACCCAGGAAGCCCTGCTGATCCAACAGCAGCTTAACTCCTCCACGCCTGCT
>RJWT010051576.1:0-10683 GCA_004365215.1 Cuniculus paca
CCGTCCCGGGAAGTCTCCCTTTCCCTGCGCCCCGCCCTCAGGTGGGAGAATCCTAGCTTTCCGCCGAGCCAGGGAGCAGACTTGGGGCGCACCCGCCACGGCGCGGGGTCACTTACGCGGGGCCAGGCTGACAGCTCCCGCCGCGGCGGGAACCCACGCTCTCCGCGCACCGGCATCTCGGCGCGGGGGCCGCAGCTCCGGGGCCCGCTCCTCCTCCTCCTCGAAGCCGCGGCTCGGCCGTCGGACCTGCAGCCCAGGCCGCCGCAGTGCCCACCGTCCGGAGCCACTCCTTTGTGCCTCCTTCAGCGCCAGGGGCGGCGCCGGCCCGCCTCCAGCTGGCCGCAGCGCAGAGCCAGTGCGCCCGCCGCGCTGCCAGGCCCGGGAAACTCTCAAACCGGCCGCTACCACCGCCGCGCCGGCCGGGGGGGGGTGCTCCCTGCGCCGCTGCCCCCAGCCCCCGGGGAGGCCCGCGTCACGTGCAGGACTCCCGGCTGAGGGGCGGGGAGGGGGCCGGGCAGCGGAAGACTGGCCCGAGGCCCCGTCCCGCAGTACTCACGCCCGCACCTCCCCTCCCCCCCACGAGCTGGCCGATGGTTCGCTCCACGGCTCGCAGGTCCAGTTCGGAGCGCGCCCCGGGGAAAGCGCTGCAAGTTTGGAGAGCTCGAGTTTCGCCCCGAGGTCGCACGGGCATCCCGCAGGAGCGCTTCTACTGCTTCGCCGTGAGGACTACAGGGCCTCGCACGAGCAGCGCCACGTTCCTCTTCCAAAGACCAGAACTGAGAAAACCCCAAAGTTTTCCGTCCTACCCAGAGGCCTGCGGAGCCGACCAACACATACACAGCATTGTACCCCGGATTTCTCGGCCAAGCAGCTGCTTACCCAAATTCCAAAGGTATACGATGTTCATATTAAATATTAAAACAGGGCCTCTCTGGACAGTGTACCTGACAGGCTACCTCTTTGGCACAGCGCCAATAACTCCAGTAGAGATACCGAATGAAATCCCTCTACCCTCACCATCGGCTTACGACAGGCTCCCAGCAGGTCATAAAGGCTTAGCAGGCAGGATTCGTCTAGTCCGTCTTCGCGTATTTGTTGGTTTATGTGCAAAGACTTATGCAATTAAAATAAGTATCTTTATTTCAGAAGCCTATAAGTTACTTGGAGAAGCTAACAGGTACATCGATGAAATACGTAATTTTGGATTTGGAATCTAAAAAGACATGTTGAAGACGCGTGTTGCCCACACTGCTCTTCCCTAGAGTTGCACAGCAAAACATGGCCTCGATTTACAAGGTGAAGGCAGAGGTAAGAGAAAGGTCTGGTGGCCTCCCTGGTGACTAAATCCAGATGCGCTTGCCGGCTAGTTCTGAAAGGTTGCTTCACTTCCTGTCTATCAAAACACGCTTGCACTTTATGTGGAAAAACAAGTCCGGCAGATGCCTCTCTTGAAAGTGTGATGCTTCTGGCTCCTTTAGAGTAAATGTAAGTCCACGCCTCAATAAAAAGTACTGTGAGTAATATTCCCCCACTTCACCTCTGGTCTCACGACTGAGACATCTGGGCTGTGCTCTTGATGTAGGGTGTTACTCTAGACCAAAGCACCTATTTTAAAAAATGGTCCCCTAATTAGGTAGTGCTGACTGGTAACAATAATGATAGCACTTGTGAACTGGTCACACCTTACTGCTGTGAGCTTACACCACTAGTATTTTAAAAGGAAGAAAAGATCCAGAATATAGCAATTACATCTGCTGAATGATCCCCTGTTTCTCTCTGGAGTTGACTGTCCAGGATAATGACCGCTGGCTACCTAGGGTGTTTACATTTCAATTTAGACTAACTAAAATTAAAGGAAATGAAATTTTAGTCACAGTAGTCACATTTCAAGTGCTCAAGAGCCACATGTGGTAATGGGTGCCATAGTGGACAGTGCAGATATGGAATATTTTCATCATAACTATGCTACTCCAAATGATGACATATGTATAAGGCAGAATACCATTCTTCTGGCAAAACACCCTACAGTAAGCATTCAATAAGCAATTGTTGGAAAACTTGATTTGACCGATACACTGGCTTTGCTGCTGACAGTGTGAATCAATAGAACTCTTTGAAGAAAATTTATTGGTCTGTTTATTGGGCTGCATGTTTTTTAAGCTACATCCCCAGCCTTCCGCACACACATTCACACACACCTAGTACAGGGGTTTGAACTCAGGGCCTTGAAACTAAGCTACAACCCTATCCCTTTTTAATTTTTCATGTTGAGTCTCATTAAATCATTACATTGCTGAAACTGAGCTTGAATTTGACATCCTCCTGCCTAACTCCCACCCCCAGAGTGCTGGGGTGACTGGCCTGTGCCACCATGCCCAGCTAACTAGGCACTTATTGGATAAAAATTCTTTGTACAAACACATTGCAGGAGAGGGTTTAAAATTTGCAAGCCTGGGCCAGGGATATAGCTCAGTAGCACAGTGCCTGCCTGGCAAAGGCAAGGTCCTGAGTTCAATTCCTGGTACAAGGCAAGCCTACCAGAGGTGGTGTTGCATTCCTGTAATCACAGCACTCTGGGAGGCTGAGGCAGGAGGACTGCAAGCCCAGAAGCCAGTCTGGGCAACTGAACAATTTAAGGAGACCCTGTCTGGGTTCAGGGCCCTGAACTGCAGAGAGAGGGAGACAGAGACTGACTGTCAGTGCTGAGACTGAGGGTACACACAGGGTGGTGGTCTATAGGCTCTCAGAAGAGTTTAGGGAAGGCTCCCAGGAGATTAAGGTGAAGACATAGCAGGCCTTCTCCACGGGATCCAGGAAGCAAAGTTGCCCAAACGGGCAGAGGCTCTGTTCTCATAGAAGTAGAATCAGCCTGGCATTTCACATGGATCCATCAGCTTCTTGGAAGATAGGTTTGGCAGCTGGGGGGAGGTGGGGGTAAGAATATGATCAACAAAAACTGCATTTTTGTGGGAATGCACATAAAAGATGATACGGCTATGAAGTCTGGTAGAATGAGACAAAAGGAAACTAGAGTCCAGAGAAACTAAGGAAGTAGATCAGTGGGCTGGGAACTGCCTGATTAGTTAGATACAGAGAACAAGGAAGTGAGCCCAGGGTGACTCTTAGGTTCCTTGCTTACTTAAGTAGATGACAGTGTCTTTGACTGAAAAAGAAAACACAAGCAGGACAGCAGATCCTGGGAGGGGCTTGAGGAAAGGTGATAGATGACTTTAGTTATAGATGTGTCCACAAGTGCTATGGGTCATCCAGGTGGAGATGTTCAGTATGCAGCCCTTGCAGCATAAGACTAATTTTGTCATAAAGGTGTATAAACGTGGGTCCATGTTTATTCTTCAGAATATTTCTCTTGATGAATTTTAATTTTAATTTTATGAGTTTGGTTAAACAATGAGTACTTAACAGGAAAAATATCACAAAAATAAACTACTGAGTTTTTAATGTTTATGGAGTGTATATAAAAAAGCATCAAAATTTTCAGCATCAACTGATTTTTGGTGTACAAAGTCTAAAAAAGAACACCAGAAATAAATTTCCATATGAACCACAAAAACAATACCAATAGCACTCTACAAAAAAATCTTTACTTATTACATCTAAGGCAGTCTGCACACATGACAACACAGTATTGTATACAGACGCATCATTAACACTGATAGCTCGTGTTTTGCTTTCCTGGCCTTTTTGTGGGACATACTTGACATCTCAGTGGTCTTGCTATTTTCTCAAGAGAGTCTTATTATACAGTGTGTGGTTAACAGGAACATAAAATATCAAAATAAATTATTAAATTCTTAATATGTACTGTGCATTTAGAATACATACCAATATTTTCACATCAGCTATGTACTTCCTTACAAAACCTAAAAGATAACATCAGAAATAATTTCCTATATGAACTACAGTGAAAATACCAATACAACTCTACTGTAAAAATAAGCTTTCCTTCAACTGTCACACCCATTGTAGTCTTCACACATGACAACTACATGTTCCATGCACATGAATCACTTATGCTGACAGCACATGTGCTTAGCTTTCCTTTCCTATGTGGCAGTCTTATTACCTGTTCCCTCTTCCTGTTTTGCAGGAGCTTCATACTATATTATACAATATGCACTTAGGGAAATAAGATATTGATAAAATATCAAATATGTAATGAGTGCTTAGAATAGACATCAGCATTTTCACATCAGCTGTTTATTTGCTTATCAAACCTAAAAGATATCAAAAATAAAAACCCATGTGAATTACAGTGTAAACAAACAATCTGTCCCTGAAATACACTTTAACTGTCACACACACACGGCAGTCTTCACACATGACTGCATGTTCCATACACAAGTATCTCTTACTATCACTGATAGCACGTGTTTTGTTTTCCTGTACTCTGTCGTAGGGCACAGTTGTCATCTTTTTTGTTTTCCTGTTGTAGTAGGTCTTTGTGATGCTGTGCCTCCCTGTTCACCTGTCAGCTCACCAGTGTGCTCCACAATTTATGTGGTTCCCTAGGCAGAGACATTTTGTTTTTCCTCCACTGTACATAATCTCTTATGTGACCCAGTCCCAATCCTCTAAGAAAATTTCCCCCTGATATTTTTACTTGTTATTTTCTTTGTAAACTATCAAACTATTTATCCCACATACATTTAAAAGGAAGAGACAACCATTGGCCAATGCTTTGTGTGACAAATGACATCATAGTTGCTGCTTCGCTCATCAACAACATCTACTCCACATCTGGTTTCACTGTTGAGTTTCCATCTCAGACTTCCATTTTGTTGAGGATTCCCTAGCAATAGTTCCATCATGCTGAAATGTTGACATCAATGGTACCAATTTACTTTTATTTGGCATGTATGAGGCCAATGTTATATCCTTCTGAAATTCAAAGATTGTACTATACAATTCTCTGTTTTGAAATTGCGATATTTCATAAGGAATTTCTGCTTTGCTCCTGGGTACAGTTCCTGCACTGGTCAACTTGTGTTCTGTTAGCAAATGCAACATCAACTGGAAATCCGTAAACCAGTTGTCAAATGTCATGTTCTGATTGGTTTGGGAGATGAGAGCAACAAGTCTGTTCGCATCATTTGGTTTATTACTGTATGAATAAGGACGTGATGACTGAGTTCCAGGATAAATGTCTAAATTGAAAGAATGAGAGGCCAGAGATACAGCTCAGTGGTTCAGCCCCTGCCTGGCAAGCACAAGGTCATGAGTTCAACCTCCAGTACAAAAAAAACAAAAACAAAAACAAAACAGATACACCATGAGAAATCTGTGCTAAATGCCAATAGACCTATGAATACTTTTATTTCAGCTAGAAAGCTGTCATAATAAGTACATTTTTAAATATAGCTATTGGTGCACACAGAAGTATTTATTACCTGCATTTCAGCCTTTTTGTGTTTTACAGCATCTTGTAGCATTTTGTCTGTTACAGTTTCCAACACTGAATGGCAGTGCTGGCATTCTGTCCAATGTGTTTTACCCCTGCCAAGAACTTCACTATATTTTCTGTCCTAGTTCTAACATTGGACTCTTCCACTTCTTTGCATGGCTATTTTGCAATAGTCCAACTAGTCAAATATTTACTCATACTGCTGTTTCCTTCATCATCTGAATCAAGGAGGTCTGCATTCCCTGTGTCTGTATCAGTCGATTCTTGCTTATTTCACTATCACAGGAACTTTGGCTCCCATGGCCCATGTCCAAGTTGTCATCGTCATCATCATCATCATCATCATCATCACCCACCATCACTATTCTGTTATGAAAGCATGTATTTTACCACAATGGATCATCATCATCCATGAATGAGTAATCTGATGATTCACTTTTGAACTTCTCCAAAACTTGCAAATCTGGTTTTTCATGTGCCATTGTACTGAATTGGGCTACTTCTATACCAGAAAAACCAAAACAAAACTTTTTTTTTTAACAAATTCTGGAGTAGTGTGGGTCTACTGGACCCTCTGTAATGCTTGGGTAAATATATGCAAAACCAGTGGGACAAAGCATAAAGTTGGGTCCATTATTTCACTTTTGCACATATGCACACTCCTTGCCACTTGTCATAACAAGTGGATAAACACATAGACTGCTTATTGTATCCCTCAGGGAAAGATACTGAGATGTGTAGCTAGTTACTATTACACTTAAGTACAGATTTACAGTAGAAAAGTAAGAGATAGGCCCATTGAACCCAGTCTTATAAGCAATCATGAGGCACTGATGAGTATTTGAGAAGAAGGATTAGGTATGGAGGAAGAGATATGGCAATCATCAATGTATCATGGAAACTGAAGTCATTAGCGGGCAGGTCATGTGAGAGGAGAAGACTATTCAGAGACCTGATGTAGGTGAGGCAAGAAAGGACTAAGGACAGGACCTGTCCATGGGAATGCCAAGGTCCAGGGAAATAAAGCACTGCTGGAAAGGGCAGAAAAAAACACTCTACAGAAGAGTGTTCAAAAAGTCAAAGGAAAAATAAATTTCAGGAAGGGGAGTCTATTCAACAACTTGGAGATCTGAGGAAGTCAGTTAAGATCAAAACTCAAAATACACCAGGCATGGTGGCACATGCCTGTAACTCAGCACTTAGAGGCTGAAGCAGGAGAATCCCAAGTGTAAAGCCAACCCAGGCTACCCAGCAAGACACTGTCTGAGGAAAACAAAAACTAAAAATGCTGATTTAAGTAGAGGACCACTGCTCACGTTGGCCAGAGCTGTCCACGGAAGGATGGGACTGGTGGTCGTATTACAGCAAGTGCCTGAGTGTTGGGCAGCGCTTCATTGGATGCCAGTTGTTAGTCGGGAATGTCAGACACCATCAATGGCCAGTGGTGGAGGGCTTCTGAATTCTATTTAATCAACTTAACTGACAGAGTAAGCCACCATTTCAAATTATAAGAAGAAAGTCTATACAGTAAGGGGAAATACAATGATATAATTATCAAGGAAAAAGAACACCAATTTCTCCTAACCCATGACAGCAATGATGAAATTACAAATAGTATATAAAAGAAATAGAAAGATACGGGAAATAATGACTTGATAAGAGTACATATATATGTTTCTTTTTCAAATGTGTTGTTTCTGCAGTGGGCAATTTTTTTTCCAATGCTTTCAGTGTATAGTACAATATATAGGGTGTTATGGTTTGTATATAGATGGCCCCCCACAAGCCTCATGTAGTCATGGAAGTGGCTGAATCTAGCTTTTGTGATTGATTCGTTGTGTAGTACTGGGATTGGCGGTGTGAGTTCTGCACCTGCCCAGGGGTGGAGCCAACATACAATGTAAGGTTGGAATTGGGGTTTTTTCCCTCTTTGGCACGGCTCAGTCTTGCCGCTTGCAGCCGCCATGAATGGCTGCCCCTCAGCCATGCCACCCTGCCTTGGAACCAGCTGAGTATGGACTGAAACCTCCAGAACTGTAAGCTAAATAAACCTCTTCTTCCTTCACTTTGGGTGTCAGGTATTCTGTCTCAACAACGAGAGAAAAGTAAGTAAGACATAGGGTTTCTAAACCTTATTGTTCAGAAGACCATAGTAAACTAAATGCTTCTTAATCAGATTTCATCAAGAAAAACAAGATCTGGGACCTATGCATACATACGTGTCTATCTATATATGCACATATACATATATACTTATGTATATGTCAGATATATATATATATATGTATATAAATATTTTGGGATGGCCCTGTGGTTACACAGTATCAGCTAGGAACAATGGAAACTGAGAAATTGAGGTGTACTATACACTGTAGACTGGAATTATAAAGACTCAACCCCTTCAGTGTTCCTTCATCATAGATAAAGACAACATGTGACAGAAAGATAGGTAAGATGTATGTAAACAAATGATAACCAGTGGGAGAATTACTTACTACAGGGATGGTGAGAGTGCCGAAGCCTGCCTGAGGGATGTGATGTTTTTCAGCAGAAACAGCCTGGCATTCATTCTCTCGCCTTCCTGGGGCCAATCTCCCTCCTCACTACTCCAAAAACTGCCACCAATCACTGCCCACACTCCCTGCAGGACCCTTCCACAAGCCACCACTGCAATCCATAGTCCTAGCTACATCCAGAAGGCCGGCCTCCCACTGCTGCTTCACTCCTTCGCCCCTTGTCAAAAAATAAATAAATTTAAAATATATATATATATCTATATATAGTCTGTCTTTGTGTGTGTGTAGAGAAGTGGCTACAGGCTCCTCAACTTCCAAAATCCTAAGTAGCCAAAGGATGGCTTAACTTCAATATGAACCTTCTAGTACCTACCAACCATTCCTGCCCAACTCCAACCCTAGAGAATAACAGACTTTGTTTAATGTTATATTTTACAGTGGTGGGGATCTAACCCAGGGCCTGACACATACTAATAATGTACCTTACCGCTGAGCTACATCTATGCCAGGCCCTAATAATAAATTTCTTGATTGAGGTGCACTTCATTCAAATCTGTGATGCTTCTAGAAATATGATACAATGTGACAATGTTTAATTATAACTGCCATAGGTTTGTAAGTATTGCAAAGACAGCAGTTTATTTAAGGCTGCCATATACTACTTAGAAACATGTAAAATGAAAGAGGAGTACATTATAAACCTCTAGAAAAATGCTCAGGCCTGCATCCATCTTCTGAGCAGCCAGATTCTTGCTTTTACCTTTGGAAGCATTCTCTTTCTAGTTCACTAAAGAGCGATTCGTAGCTGCCTACCTTCAGGACTGGTCCTGTATCTTAATCAGTACGATGTGGAAAGAGCAAACATAGTTCTAGGTTGCCGCTTGTCTAAGTTACTTTTCTCATTGCTGAGACAAAATGCCCAACACCCACAGTTAAAAGAGAAAAGGTTTATTTGACTCCCATCTTCTAGAGATTTCAGTCGTCAATTGGCAGGCTCCAAGGCAGGGTGGCATCACAGACAGGGATCAGGAAGGAGAAAAGAATTCATGGCGTGCACAAGGTAGCAAAAGCAACAAGGGACAGACACCACAGCTCTTTCTATTCCTTGTATCTTATCCAGGCTACTTACGGTGAGTAGCACTCACACCCTTAATCCTAGTGCCCTTAAACCTAGTATTGCACGTGAATCAATTCCAGCATCACACACTCTAGGTCCAGCCACCTCTGAAAAAACCCCACCTATGACTGCATGAGGCTTTGGGGGGACATCTAGCCACAAGACATTACACCACTTTTCAAATATGCATAGATATTTTAGTGTCTCAAATAACAGTTCCATTCTTCTAGTTAGTAAACTAGGTAACATTTCACTACAGTGTTCCATAGTTACTATAGACTATTTTCATTTTTGTTAAACTTTTAGACCTGTGTTTTACAAAAATGATCACATGCTCATTTTAAAGCATTTTAGCAGTTCAGAAAAGCACAAAGAAATTTAGAAACTGTTAAAGTCCTACTAACCACCTTCAGCATCCAGTGAATATTCCAGACAGATACACAGAAGGCCACGTAGATGACTATCCAGAGCAAAATAATTTACCATAAGGCAGATCCTCCTACAGTATTTTATTTTAAAAATTAAAAAAGAGGGCCAGGGATTTAGCTCAGTGGCATAAGCGCCTGCCTGGCAAGCACAAGGTTGTGAGTTTGATGCCCGGTGCCGCAAAATAAAATCAATTTAAATTTAAAAAGAATAAATAAAATTATATTTGATACTGGCAGAAGAAAAAAAACATGAACGGGGGTCAGGGGTGTGGCTCAGTGTTAGAGCTCTTTTTTATTTTTGTATTTTTTTTAGGTTTTGGAGACAAGGTCTCACTATGTAGCCCAGGCTGGACTCAAACTCCTAGCAATCCTCCTGAGTGCTGGGATTACGGGTGTATGCTACCATGCCCAGGCTACAGCTCTTACCTAGCATGCATCAGCCCTAAGGTTCTATCCCCAGCACCCAACAAGTAACAGTAACAACAACAACCCCGAGTGAAACAAGAGACTCAAGAATGCAAGGTGAATGTTTCTTCTGCATGACATTTTATCCCTTAAGTTTGAGCTAAAGTGGAAAAAACCAAAATTTTTTAACCTTTCTTCTTCTGACATTTTTTGTGAGTATATATTCATAATACAGGTTAGTGGGTTTCATTTTGGTAGATCTGCACATGTATATAACACATTTCAATTATTTCCTCCCATCAACATAATATGGAAAACATAACTGGGGCTAGGAGAACACTCCTCTCCCCACTCCTCATCCCGGCAAAGCTCAACCCCCCCCCCACCACCTTTATTATAATATCTACTACCCAAAGGCAGAGAGAAAAATGCTAAAGACCCCTGGGCCCACCTTGGAAAATTCCTGGAATTCTCAAGTGGGACAAGAGCTAGGTAGACCTGCCTGAACTGTGCATTCCTCCCTTCTTTTCTGCTGCTTCCTTTCTGCCTGCATGGGCCTGCTTGCTCTGAGCAGGCTTTCACCCTTTGACCTCCATAAAACAGCTGCCTTTTCCATACTATTGTATGCAATGTCCAGTTCTCTGTTGCACACAAAAAGCCCACTCCTGACCCCACGTCACCCACAGTATCTACTACCCCCCACAACCAGCTCCTTAGTTTCACTGCTGGGGAGAAGGGGCAGCTTCAATGTGCAAAATGTATTTTGATTATATTCATGCCCCTATTATCTCAAAT
>RJWT010051577.1:0-10689 GCA_004365215.1 Cuniculus paca
GGAATTTTAAAATAATTTAAAAAGCATCAGTGGGCTGTCTTCAAGCAGCCAAACATATGTGCAATTTGAATCGACAAAGGAAAGGGAGGGATTTAAAACTAAAACATATATTGGGAAATAATGGCAATAATTTCAGTATTTGATTACATCAGATCTAAAAAGCCAATGACCCCAAATATGGAGAAAAATCCAAAAATTAACCATAATTAAATTATTCAATTCAGCAAAAATAGAAAAAAATTAAACACCATAGACATCTAAATTAATCTAATTGACATTTACAGAACAATCTGTCCAACAATAGCAGAATGTACATTCTTTTAAACTGTACTTAAACGTTTACCAGGAAAAATCAGTGTGGGTCATAAAACAAGCCCAAATAACCCGAAAAGCACTCAGGTCATACAAATTATATGCTCTAACCACAATGAAATTAAATTAGAAATAAATAACAGTGAGCTCTGGGGAAAACCTCCCAAATAGTTGGAAGTAAACACCATAACAAAATTTTAAATACCCTATGACTCAAAAAGAAATAATCTAAATGGAAATTACAAAGTATTTTGAGTTGAATGAAAGTGGAAACAAACCATACTCAAATTTGTGGGATGTAAGAAAATTATAGTAAAGGAGAAAATTTATAATTCTAAACACCTACATTAGAAACACCGACATCAGAATAATAGAAAAGTCTTAAACCAAGAACCACAGAATTCACCATAACAAACCACAAAAGTAAGAGAAATTAAACCCAAGTCAATTAGACCCAAAAGGAGACTGGATATGGTAAAAATCACAATAGAAATTAATGAAATGGAAAACAGAAAAGCAAAAGATAAAGTCACTGCAACTAAATTTGATATGATCATTAAAACTTCTAGCCAGAGTGATCACAGGGGGGAAGAAAAGAGAGAAAAGACACAAGTAATAGCATCACAAAGGGAAGTGATGTTAGCACACATCCTGCATGTTAATATCAATAACAATTATGCCAATACATTCCACCACTTAGATGAAATAAACACATTCATTCCTTGAAAGGCTCAAACTACCAAAGTTCACTGACAAAGATAAGATAGGACTGCAGAGTAGCTCAATAGTAAATTACTTCATTATCAACTTAGTATGCACAAGACCTAGAATTCAATTCATGGCACCAAAAATAAATAAAATAAAATCACAGATAACCCAAAGAGCCTTATATCTATTACATGACTTTAACTGATCATCCCACAAACAAAAGTTCCAATCCAGATAGCTTCACTGGTGAATTCTTATAAAACATTTAAGGAAGAAATAAAACAAAAACTTGAAGAAAATTGAAAAGTTGAAAATATTCCCCAATTTTGTGGAGTCAACATCACCCTAATACCAAAACCAGACAATGATATAATAAGTATAGAAAATTACAGAACAATATCCTTCATACACACAAAGGTAAAAAACCCAAAATTTTGGTGAATCATATCTCACTATATTAAATACATAATATATCATGACCAAATTAAGTTTATTCTAAGAATGTAAGGTTAGTTTAATATTATAAAGCAATCAATTTAATTCACTACATTAATAAACTAAAAAAAAAAGATCACCTCAAATGAAGCAAGGAAAAGCATTTGACATAATTCAAAATCCTTTTCTCTTTTTCTTTTTTCTTTTTTTTAGACAGGGTCTCACTTTGTAGCAGGCTGACCTTGAATTCATTACGTAGCCCAGGCTGACTTTGAACTCACAGTGATCATCCTGCCTCAACCTCCTGAATGCTGGTATTATAGCCCATTTTTTAAAAAGATATTAAAATTAGTAAATGAATTCAACAAGGTTGCAACAAATAAAATCTAATTTAAAGACCCAATCCAAAGATAGACATCTGAAATGAATACATACTTCTCAGATGAAGAAATACAAATGACAAATAAACATATGAAAAAATGTTCAATATCACTTGTTATTAGAGAGATGCAAATTAAAACAATGCTAAGATTCCATCTCACTCCAGGAAGAATCCACCAAAAACAAATTCTGGAGGGGCTGTGGGAAAAAAAGAAACCCTTCTCCGCTGGTGGAAGTGTAGACTGGTGCAACCACGGTGGAAATCAGTACAGAGATTCGTTCAAAAAACTTGGATTAGAGGTCCCATTTGACCTAGCTATTCCCCTTCTGGGTATCTTCCTGGAAGAATTAAACACCATACTGCAACAACATATGCACACCCATGTTTATAGAAGCACAATTCATAATAGCTAAATCTTCGAAACCACCCAAATGCCCATCAACTGAGAAATGGATAAAGAAGATGTGCATTTTTATACAGTGGAGTAGTACTCTGCCATAAAGAAGGATAGGCTTCAGACATTTCTAGGTAAATAGATGCAACTTGAGACCATACTCTTAAATGAAATAAATTGGTCTCATAGGTGGAAACATCACATTGCCTCCCTGGTGTGAGAAACTGAAAGAGTAAATAAGGAGTTCAATGTACAATACATAATGTGAAATGGGAAGAAATTGTTCAAAAAGAAAGAGGAACTAGGGTGGTAGAAGGGTGAAAGGAAGGAAGGCAAAAGGAAAAAAAATTTTGAAACAGTATAAAATGGAAACAAAGCTTTGTAAATAGGGAGGGGAAGAAGGATTATAAGGAAGAAAGAGGATTGGGGAAAAAAAGAGCCAACGAAATATATCATGTACAGGTACAAATTTCCTATTATAAATATGATCATTATGTATATCTAAAATGTATCAATAAACAATTTTTTTAAAAATCAAATCATAAAAAAATTCATTTTTAATATACCAGTGATAAAATGAAATTTTAGAAACAGGGTCATTCACAACATCAGAAATATTACCACATTATAAAACACTGAAAACCACCAAACACTGCAGAGAGAAATTAAAGAAGACCTATATAAATGAAGAAATAAATCTTATATTTGAGCAGAAAGACTGTACACTGCAAAAATGTCAGTTCACTAGGTCCAGCCCACACTGAGGCAGAGGGTATTACTAAAAGGCGAAAACACCAGGAGGTAGAGACCACTAGGGGCCATGGTAGAAGTCTTCCTGCCATAGGCATCAATGTTATTAAAGTATCTCTGCACTATTTTGTTGAAAAAAATTTGTAATTTCTCAAAACAGACTCTGCAGACAGGTTACCTGCTTCAGTTTAAATCTTGTTTCTTTAAATTACTGTATGACCTTGCCCATTTAATTTTCTATTGCCTTGCCTCCCTGATCCATAAAATGTAGATGGTAACAATATATATCTCATACAGTTTTTAAAGGTTTAAATGATGAAGTACAGTATCTGTAAAGCATCAGGCACATAATAAGCATTTGTTTATATACATGTATGAATACATCTATGAAACCAGTATAAATACTAAAAGTGCTATTTCTTAAAGTTTTTATTGTAACACATCTTTCTTTAACTACTTAAAGACTACCACTACAAATAAAGCACAGTGTATTAGCAAAGGTGTGTATGAAAATAATTCATTATATTACATGTACTTAGTCAATCTAAGGCACTGAGGGAAAAGTATCATCTTATTTTCATCTTTAGCTGAAGTTCCAAAAGCATAGTTAATACCTAGGATGACCATAATAGTCCTGTTCTGCTAAGTGCTAGTTTGTTCTTGTTCTCAAGGACTAACTTTGAATGGCCTATTTTCACTCTTAAAACATTTTCCAGTTTATACGAGAAATCATATAGGTGCCCTAGTTTGTCATAGTCCTATACTGGGATAGAAACTGAATCTAGAGAAACAATTTTGCGTAAGGAACCAACAAGGCAGGGGCAACAGGAAAAGAAACTGAAGAAGGAAGAGGAAGGATATTGGTAATGGGATAATGAATAGGAATGATGGATCTGGAGAGGTACAAGAATAGCAACTGCTTCAAAAATATCCAAATGCCAAAACCAATTTGTTCACAAGGAATTTATACTTTCTATGTTGCCTAGAAGCCAACCATACTCTTAAAAGATTATTTAAAGGACCATTAACTATTTGAAAGGCATTTCCTTAAAGATTAAAAAAAGATGACTATAAAACTGTTAATGTATAATATTTAATATTCTTTGCTTCTATCTTCTCTCATAAATAATCATGAAGCTAAGATATAATCTTGATAGATACATTCTTTAAAAATAAGAAAACTTGTTTAAATCTATGCAATAAATCAGTTTTATAGCTATTTGTAAGCTCCTATCTAAAATCATTAGTTAATTTACTTTGGAAATTCTAATACCTTTATAATCCAGCAACACAAAGTAAACAGTCATAACCACCTAAGCGGATAAATATGACCACTTTAATTAAAGACCAAATTATTTGACTTAGTGTGCATTTTTTTGCCTGTATACTTTTAAGATGTGTTTACAAATTCTGTGCTTTTCATTAAAGAAAAATTATAAAATTATAGTAATTTTTAAAATAGCCTATAAACAAAGGCATTTTTAAAAGTTAGGTGCTCAACTTTTTTAGAATTTACATAATAAGAGGAATATAGTACTAACACATACGACATGGGTGAAACTTATTAAAAAGGTCTTCTAGACAAGCAAGCCATGAAAAACACCCTCATTTACTGCATGGTTCCATATGAAAGATCCAGACAGATTTTTACAGGCAACTCTGTACAGACAGAAAGTTAGATTCAAATTTGCCTGAGAGTGGGGTAAGGAAGGGGCTGGAATGAGGGGAATATAGAATGACTTCTTCGTGAGTTAGAGAATATTCTAAAATTAATCATAGTGATAGCAGCACAACCATGCGAATTTACTAAAAACAGAATTGTACTCTAAATCAGTAAATTGTGTGGTCTGTGATTTACATCTCAATAAAACTATTACCAAAAGAAAAAAAGAATTCAGACTATAATTCTTACTCTATATACATAAACTGTTACATGTTAATACCTTAAAAATGGAAACACATGTTTCCACTACATTGTAGAAAAGAAAGCCAAGAAGTGTATATCCATCAGTCTGTTTGTGATAATTGCTAATCATAGATGCTAATGCTAGTTAACTCTCTATCACCAAATTCTTATTAAATTTCAGACTATGTATGGATTTCTTGAATATTTTGCCACATGATAAATTTAGAAATTGGCTTGACTTTATACTTGTGGTGAACATTTCTTGATTTCATGTGGGACTAAGAGTAGCTTAAATAATATGTCAAATTACAGGGGTTTAGTCATAAGAAGCTGTTAATTTACAGTTTGTCAATACAAAATTTAATGCAGTATGCAAAGTAACACATGTCAAAATAAAGCATAATTTAGATATTTCACAGTGTATACTACATCAAAACAGCATGTTGTACACTATATATACTTTTGTCAATTTAAAAAAAATTATAAAAATACAAAGCTTACTAAAGACAATTTGAAAGTCTTATAACAAATTAGTTTAACTATATATGTACATTTCTATTTTATCTACTTAAATTATACTATTAGCATTTCAAATACAAAGTGTTAATTATTTCTTGATCCAATTACAATAATTTCATCTACATTAATCATACCCATATTTTTTACACAATGGTCTCTAATTTAGCAAAACTCCTAGTATGTTTTTAATTCCTTAAGTATATTTAGGAACATTCAAAAACCACAAGACTGAGGAATTGCAGAATTAATCAGACTGATGTCAACACATATGTGTGTAGGCCTATCCCATGTTTTTATTTAGCAAATATATCATAAACAAAAGTTTCTGCTTTATGATTCCAGGTAGATGAAGTCAATTAAACTGAGTAAAACTCAGAAACTAACAAACTCAGAAACTTACTATATGACTCAGTTAATGGAAAATTTTCTAAAAGCTAAATATATATATATTTTGTATATAATATATATACATTATATATATTTTTACACTCCCTACATACAGCTTAATGTAGTCAATGAACATACCAATGACCACGTCCCAGATGATACATATGTTTACATACTGCCTTAGAAAAGTAGCAAAGTTTATTCTGCTTAGCCAGAATAACATTACCATTTTGTTTATTGTTAATGCTACCTTAAAATACAGGAAAAAGGTCAAAAGACACACTTACCTTAAAATTATGTAAGCAAAATTTCTGACCAATCATAAAAAAATAAAACAAAGCTGGGCATGGTATAATATATCCATACTCCCAGCTTTTCTGGAGGGATTGCTGGAGCCCAGGAGTCTGAGGCCAGCCTCCTTGTGCTATACAGCAAGACCTCATCTTAAAAGAGAAAAAAAAATTTAAACCTAAAGGCAGAAATGATAGTATAATTAAAGATAAGATCATCAGGTTTGAGTTCTACTACTTGAATGACCTTAAGAAACTTATTTAACTAATTTAGACCGATTTCCTCATTTTTAATAACGAAAATAATAATTCTATTTACTTCACAGTGTTGTTACTAGGGAATAAAGAATAAAAAGGATTTGAATACAATTTTGTAAAACTAGAAAGCAATATATGAATTTTCTGGGTTACGATAAAGTAATAATTTTTCTTGAGAAAAAAGCTGCTTAACATAGTGTAATAAATCTTCTTTCTTAGATTTTAATTTAAATATTTTCAGTTAAGTAGATAAACATTTGAGTAAATTGTGTAACAACCAATTCCTCTTTCCTTTTAATAAAGTAATGCAAATTTAACACAATTTGGAAGTAAGAATAGTTAATATATCTTACAACAAAGATAAACTTTCTTTTTGCAGTACTGAGGATTGAACCCAGAGATTTTGCACTGAGCTATATCCCCAACTCATTTTTTATTTTTTATTTTGACACAAAGTCTCACTAAGTTGCCCTGTCAGGGTTCAAACTTGTTATCCTCCTGTCTCATTCTCTCAGAGTGCTAGAATTACAGGCATGCACCACCACAGCCACCTAAAATTTTATTTAAAATAGGTATTTTCTCATGCTTTGAGTAAGTATTTTGTTCAACTAACAAATCATACATGTGCTTCCAATTAAACATTATGAACAAGATTTATCAACAGAAGAAAACTTATTACCATTTTGCTCTTTCTATACTCATTACCTAAATGAGGCTTTTAGATAGAACTAAACATAGTTACAATATGGAATAAACACAACAATCAAAGAAAAAATACTTGCAATAAACCATACCTAGTAATAAGAACTGCATTATCGTGGTGGGCAATCCCATTTTCTGGAATGGTGTTTCCATCACTTTGGTGAGAGAGAATGGATTTCTGCCATTTACAGAAGCTATCGAGAGACTTGTCTGCATGGTGGTTTATCTCCAAGTTTGGCTGCAATACAACATGCATACCAGAAATGTTCCAAACAAATTACTAAGGTCAGTTGTTAAAACTTTTGAAGACTACAGTGGGAGTATAATTAGAACCAGTGGTTTCTGGAAATACTCTCTCTAATTTTTATCTCTGCAATAACTGATCTATAGTTCATTTAGTTTATTATTGAACAGACATTCTTTCCAATTCCAGTTTTAATGATAATGTGAATGTATGTGATATTATCAGCATACAAAATGAACCAAAACCACTATTATAATGTATACCATGTAAATGGGCATCCTTATACTAAAACATATATCCAATATACTCATATGCACACATAAAGAAAACTTTAACAAGACATGAGGTGTATTCTTGCAAAATATTTAAAATTTGCTTAAAATATTACACGTTTAGAGCTAAGAATCATATTTAACCACCATGTAACAGAAATGAGGAGGAAATACATTCTTTTATAATAAATATTTCCATAGACTAAGAGTTTTAGATTTGTAAACTAATCCATTCTTACCTGATCTTCTGTAAGAACAATTAAGCGGGCCACTATAATATTCACAACGTTTCCTAGGCTGGAATCACGGTAAAGTTTGGCAACCTGACCTCCAGAAAATAAGAAAAGACAAAGTCAGACAAAAATCACATAGTGATAGTTTGATTATTTTTTATTGGTAAAACAATGTTTTATGACTTTAAACATTATGCAAATAAAAAGGTGACCTATGTTACATGTGACTCTACCCTCACGATGCCTTATAATAGATTTTTATGCAAATCTGCATTAAGAAATATTTTCTCCTAGACATGAATTTCATCATTATAATTAGAAGTTAACAGTTTCAAGTTAAATAACAGCTTAAACGAGATTTAACAACCTATTAAAAATATTATCTAAAAATAAACAATAAGGTCACCTTTATATTTGTTTTGATGGAGCTCAAATATTAACAGACTAACATTGGAGCTGGGGATATACCTCAATGGTAGAGCATTTATGAGGCCCTTTATTCAATTTCAAACTCCAAAAAATAAACTTGATTTTATTGTTTTGCGGCACCAGGGATCAAACTCATGACCTCACACTTGCCTGGCAGGCACTTATGCCACTGAACTAGATCCCTGGCCCTTCTCTTTTTGAGACAGGATCTCACTATGCTGTTCAGACTGACCTTGAGCTCACTTTGTAGCCCAGACTGGTCTCAAACTGGCAACCATCCTCCTGTCTCAGCCTCCTGAGTGCCGGGACTACAGGCGTGCACCACCAGGCCCAGCCAAAAAATAAATTTTAAGGGCCGGGGATTTAGCTCAGTGGCGTAAGCATCTGCCTGGCAAGCATGAGGTCGTGAATTCGATCACTGGTACCAAAAAATAAATCAATAAATTAAAAAAAAATTCTTTACCATTTTAGACAGATCAATTTTTATCACTAATTTCATAGTAAAAATCCATGACCATTATACAAAACGTAATAGACTACTAAATAAAATATTGTATAGAGGGATCAAACTTACAATATTCATCACACTCAAAATATAATGCTCAATGTCTTTGCGACCATGGTAGCCCACCATCATTTTGTCTGCCACTACCAATGTCTCCACAAACCGCTCAATGCTCACGGATCTCTTCTGTCTGTGGTGGATTTGGGTGTCATTAATCGGTAGCAAAGAAGGAAATGCAAATGATGTATCATTCAACCACCAAGGTTTGCCACTGCTTGAGAGATCTACAATAAAAATAATCAATTCAGATAGACTCACTAATTTAGCATATTTATTTACAGATTTTCCATGTGGATACACTTCTCATAAATTCTCTAGTATATTAAGATTTTCCAAAAGGGGATGAAGAAATGCAGCAATGAGAAAAATTCTTAAATTTCTGAATTAATCATCTGGAAAAAAAAAATTCAACTGCTCCTGAAAACAAATCTATGAAATAAATTATTTTATAAAAAATTTTTCAAAGAGTCATTTCAGTTTATTCCACTGAGTAATTATCTCTTAATACTTTTAAATTTAGACTGTATACCTTAAAATCATTTGAAATTGTTTTAAAAGCAACTGAGGCATAAACTTTTGAAAGCCTTAGACAGTCCTGATGGAAAACAACAATACCGCAAAAATCTATTCCTAAGATGATTCTGAGTATTTATTTTAGAGTAAGATGCTTTCATTAAACTATGTGATTTAGAATCAATTCTTTTCCTTTAGAAATCTCAATTCTAAAATTTATAAATTAATTTTTTCACATAATTTTTCAGTCCATGACATACATATATATATAATATATACATATTATATATTATATATATATTATTCCTTTTGCAATGTCTAGATCTAGGTCAGGATCACTATAATGACAGTAAAAATGATTCTAGTACCATTTGCTTTAAACCATGTTTTGTGTGGATCATAGTGTAGCTTTTGTTTTCTAGACATTTTGTTCTTCTGTACCTAGGAACTCTTTCATTACTATCACACTTAAATACACTACTTCATTTATATTCATCTTTGTTAAATAAACCTGAGCAGGCAAATGTCCTTTATATACCTCACTTTCATATCCTTATATTGAACTGAAACTCTTTCTCACTAATGTTTACTGAAAAGGTGAGGAAAAATTAAATTAATATATATTACATACTTGACAGAAAGTGACACTATTTTCGTTCTTCTAATGTCATTAGATTTTTTTCTTTTAAAAACTTTACTGGTAGGATTGATAAATTTTAACAAACGAGAAAGGGAAATGATCATGAAAAGAATCGCCTTCAAAAGTAATATAAATTAAATGATTATCTTTGTTTCTAAAGGTCAAGAAAGGCAGAGAAATTCTAGTTCTTATTTCAATATTATATTCTCAAGATAGTAAGCGTTTCCTAATGTCCTGTTGTTAAAGACAGACTACCATAGGCCCTACCGCCTGTCATTCACAATCCTCTGTGATCTCTTTCCCTCTGAGCATGAGTAGGACCTCTGACTTACTTCTAATCAATAAAAGACAACAAAGATAGAACAAAAGTGGTGTAAGTACACAGGTTACATAATACTATAGCACCTATATACCCTAGTCTCTCCCTTTCTGGGAGAAAGCTAGCATCTTGGTGAATCCATGGCAAAGAGCAGTAGTTTGCCTCTGGCAAACAACCAGGAAAAACTAAAACTACCAAAAACCACAAAGAACTGAACGCTACCAAGAGCCACTGAAGCACAGAAGTATTCTGTAAGTCAAGATTCCAGACAAGAATCCAGTCCTGGCTGAGGCTACGCAAATTAACCCATCCATTCAAGTTCCCAAAATACAAACACTATAAGATAACACATGTGTGTGGCTTAAGTCACTATATTTGTTGTAATATTGTTGGGAAACAGACAAAATGTTTTCTGCATCACTGTATGTTCA
>RJWT010051578.1:0-10682 GCA_004365215.1 Cuniculus paca
GCGAGGGAGAGCGGAAGGAGGCAGCCACGGCGATGACAGTGGTGATGGCCATGATGATGGTGATGGCAACGGCAGTGGCAATGGCTGGCAATGGCAGTGGCGTGCGAGTGGGCGGGGTCACTGAGACTCCGAGGTGAAGGAGAGGCGAGCGTTTGGCAGAGCAGACCAGAGTGGCTGGATTTGGCAAGTGAGTAGAAGAGGTGTCATTCAAAGGCTGGCTGGTAAAGGGCATAGAAGACTTGGGGAAAAGTGATTGTTTTAATCCTAAGAAGCAGGCAGCCGTGGAAGAATCTGAGGAGACCCGGTCGGTGCAGCGGCCGCCGTGGGTGAGAGGACTGGCACCAGCCAGGGGCAGTGGGCGCTGGCTCCTTTCGGTGAGGTGGGTGAGGACAGGAGCAGGGGGAGGGCGGGAGGTTGGCTTTAGACCTAGCTGTTTGATCTCCTAACAGAATTCTTATTCCTTTAAATTCAGGAACTTTTTGTCAAGCAGAACTGGAAATAATTTGAAGGCATGTGTTTTTATCTCAACTTAATTAAATCAGACATCCTTAGAATAGCTATGTGATTTATAAAACAGGACCAAAGTAGTTAAAGGAGCTCTAAAATTCAAAAATTGTACCCTGGTAATTACTCATATGTATGCTATTCTCAGTTGTTGCCAGTAGAGGAAGAATTTTAAAAATCTGATGGTTAAGAAAAGAATAAGTGCAAATCATTGAATAGGACTAATGGTCTAATCTTTACTTTCCTAAAACAATAGATGGTTAAGTTTGAGAGACAGTTTAGATGTTGTCAACGAATTTTCCCATCATTACCCTTAGATTATGTATGATTTTTGCTTTGTCATTTGGAAAGAAAATATTGTGTCAATTTTTATCTATATCAGTGACTCCTAAGGTAAACTAGCAGCAAGAAAATTTAGGTAGCATCACTGAGTAATATATAAGTCTAAAAATATATATGAAACATTATGCCATCACTTTCCTGACTTCTGTAGAAATGACACATGAAGATTTTGAAAAATATCCAAATTAAGTCAGCACACTTTATAGCGAGATTTTTTGTGACATTGATTGTACTGTAGTTAGCTTAGTAATAATGGTCATATAGATTACACCTTACAGAGACAAGCTCAGGTGACCCAAAGTGAAAAGGTCAGATGCATCTTCCATTTGAGTCATGTCACAGCTTTCTGTATACTTAATTACAGGACTGTTTCCTGATGTGGGTGGAGGTTATTTCTTGCCGAGACTTCAAGGGAAACTGGGCTACTTCCTTGGACTGACAGGATTCAGACTAAAAGGAAGAGATGTATACAGAGCAGGAATTGCTACGCACTTCGTCAATTCTGGAAAGGTAATGGTGTATGGAGGCAGTGTGAGTGGTTAAGATCACACATTTGTGGTAGCTCTGGGTGTGAACCCTGGCCTGTTGCTTGTGTATAGTTGTATGGTCTGGGGATTGTGCATAAGCTTCGGATTCTCAGTTTCCTCAAGTAAAACAGAGGTAATGATAGCTGGATTCAGTTCTATTTTACTTGCTATCTTCGATGAATATTTTTAATGAATAAAAGTCTATTTTAAAAAAGTACCTGCCTTAACACATTCTAATACATAAAATTGAAATTAATATGTAAAAAGATTGCCTTTTCTATAAACAGATTTTTAAAGGATTCTCTTGGTTGTGAGTTTCACTGTGGGTAGAATGTGGCCTTAGGACTTTTCTAAACCATGTGTGCTGCAAGGACACGTGTTACTTCATCTTTTGTTGTTTTCTGAGACAGGGTGTCACTGTGCAGTTCAGGCTGGCCTTGAACTCAGGGCCATCATCCTGCTTTAGCCTCTCAAGTACTGGGGATGTAGGCATACACCACCATACCCAGCTCTGTCTGTCTGTCTCTCTGTCTCTGTCTCTCTCTCTCCCTTGCTTTCTTTCTAACAATATGGCCCATTTTCTTAGTACGGGATAGCATAGTGACAGAGTTGACAAACAGCTTGAGTTTAAATTCTATCTTGAATTTAGCCTCTTAGTTTTCCCATCTGCAAAACAAGAGTGATGGTATTATAATAGTTGAAATTCTTTGTGTTATATATAACAAAACACCAATTTGAGATGGTTTTTAATCCCCAGAATTCTCAGCAGGAGACCTAGGATTGATTCTGCTTCCGCTGGCTTAGCTGACTAAATTGGTTTCTGTCACTCCTGGGCCATGCAGGTGGGTGGGATCCCCCCGCCGAGCTGTCCATGCCGGCCGTGTGCTCTGTGCTCGGCGTTGTTCCTTTCCCCAGGAAGCACGTGGTCTTCAAAGCGTGCCTCATCTTAGAGGAGGGTGTCTCAGGAAGGGGAGGACAGTTCTAAAAATTAAATTAGAAATTGTACGCTACATGCTCAGCCCGGTAACTTTCATACAGTAATATTTGGATTTTAACTGGCTATTTTAAAATTTAGCACATGGTGGTGACCAGATTTTTCTTGGAATCACTTGCATTACCCAGGATGGGCTACTGTACCCATGTATCTGCTTCTTAACATTCTTCTCTTTGGGACACTGGACCTTTGAGCTATTGTAAAAATCCCTAAGGATGGTTAATAAATGATAATTCTTTAATCCCATGAATCCTCTCCGGCCTACCAGCCATCAAATGGCTTGATAACATAAAAATGTATGGATTAGCTGCTGATAGAATTCTCTTTGAAGTTTATAAACCAGCTGTGAAAGTCTGTGACAGTTAACCTTGGTCTTGTTCCTCACACGTGTGGATCCTGGAAGATGGATGAAGCGTGAGAGTTGAAGGTTGTCCCTGTCCAGTGTCACAAGTTGAAGCTTCAGGTCTGTCCCATGTCGTGGGCATCCTCAGACTCACGAGGAGGCAGCTGGCTCTTCCTTCCCTTGTGCAGACCCGGAAGCCGTCGGGCAGGGCCACACTTGATCACAGTGGAGTTTAGTTGGGCGGGTGGAAAGGTGGATGTGTACTCCTTTGCCCGCTTCGTCAGCCCGCCTAGTAACAGCATCTGCAGCGGACAGACTGCCCTTCACAGGGCCTAGAGCGGGCATAAAAATGTGCAGTGCACACTGAGGGTGGATCAGAGGTGGGCAGAGGGTGAATCACTGTTAGGGTTGTGTCTAGAGGTCCCCCCAAAGCCTCGGGCACTTTGCGATGGGGGTTTGAGGTAGCTGAATCTAGTGTGCGATTGGTTCAGGGTTAACGCTGGGTTTAAGGGTGCTTGGATTAGGGGTGAGTGATTTCTGGATCAATCCACTGAATGGGTCGGTGCCGCCCTGATCCCTGCAGTCTGCATAAGATAAAAGGGGCAGAAAGAGGCTTCTGTTGCTCCTGGTATCTTCTGCCTCCATGAACAGTTGCTCCTCTGTCATGTGCTGCCCCGTGTTGCAGCCAGCTGGTTAGGGACTGAAACCTCTACAAACTGGGAGCTAAATAAACCTCTCCTCCTTGAACCTAGGGTGTCGGGCGTTTTTGTCTCAGCAATGAGAGAAAAGTAGCTAACATAATCACTGTCTGTCCCATTTGGCAGAGTACAGTGTGATAAGTGTAGAAACAGGATGTGTGCAAAGGAAGCGCTCAGCACTGAAAGGAGGAAGAACTTCCTATAAGAAAGGACTGAAAGTGTCTTCTCAGGGGTGCAGCTCACCTGGCATTAAGATGTTGTCCGGAAAAGGTACTCTAAGCTGACTGGATGCACCACAGGGGCAGGGAGACAGCAAGACGTCCCCTTGGCTGTGGGACAGATCAGGGGACTTAGCTGGAGGGGAGTGGGGTGTCATTACAGAGCTGTGTGGGGACCCCAGTAGCCTCTACTTAGGTGTGGTGCTCTTGCTTAAAATGAATGCACTGTGGTGGTGCCTCAGTGCATGAGCTGAATTTGTTCCATGGTTTTGGCATAGATGGCTGCGGTCATGTTTGTCACCTCTCGTAGAGTTTGCTAACAGAAACAAAATTTTGCCAAATGCTTTTGTTTGTGAACCAAATTGTTTACAAACAGGTGTCATGAATCAAGTTTCTACTGCAAATCAGTATTTGTAATCAGACCTTTGGTTGCAGTACAGGGTCAGTATCTTTTATCTGAAATAGTTGGGACCAAAAGCGTTCTGGACTTGGATTTGGGGTGCTCCTTAGTGCCTTCTATCCCTTCTGAGGCAGCGTTTGCTGTGCAGGCCTGGGTGTACATTGCACTCATCACGTTTCTCTCAGACACAGCTGGAGAGAAAGTGTCAGCATTTTGAGACAAGGATTCTAGAAAAGAATAAGATTATTTGGTAGGGCCAGGGATACAGCTTAGCGGCACAGCGCCTGCCTGTCAAGCGCAAGGTCATGAGTTCAATTCCTGGTACCAAAAAAAAAAAAAAGATTCTTTGGTAGCTTTCTGTGTTTCTGTGGGGTTTCTCATGTTTTGCTTCTTCTCTTCCTTCAGTTGCCCATGTTAGAGGAAGATTTGCTAGCCTTGAAGTCTCCTTCTGAAGAAAGCATTGCCAAGGTCCTAGGCACCTACCACGCAGAGGTAATCCTGCTGTTCCCTCACGGTCCCACGCCTGGGGAGGAAGTGAGCGTTTGTCTCGTCAGTGCTGAGCTTCCCGGCAGGGCCCGTGCTGGCCTTGGGAAGGCTTTCACCATGGCGTTTTGCACCTGGCGTTTCTGCTATGGGTGTGGCGCTCACACTAGTCATAGAGCTGCTGAGCGAAACGCATCCATATCTAATAATAAAACATGCAGCAGTGTTTCCTTCCTGACTTACATTATCTAACTTAAATTTTCTTATAAAAGCCAAGGCTCAGTAACAACACCACACAAAATCTAGTCACACATTGTGATCATGAATTCGTGCTTTTTCCTGAAACTCCACTAAAATTGTAGTAGGGGAATAAAACAAGGCATAAATCTGCAAAGTCAGACAGAAGAGAAGAGCAGATAGCAGCAGGCAGGAGATGTCTGTATTTTGGAAACTTGAGAGCGGAAGCAGGAGGGTCGGGGTAGCTAATAGACCTGAGAAAGCTGAGCTCGTTCCTCTGAGGGCAGCTGGCAAGAAGCAAGCGGACTCCTGCCCTGGACCCTCTGAAAGGCGCAGGTGTTGCTGGAGACTGGCGTGCAGGACTGGGGGTGACTCAGTGATGGAGCGTTGGCCTAGCACGTGTGAGCCCTGACTTTGATCCCCAGCACTGCCAAGAAAAAAGAGGAAGACTGGAAAGTGGGTTAGCACAGAAAAACAGGGTTTCTTAAAAGTTTTTATTAGTAGCAGTTAGAGTTCTGAAAGTCATCATCTTGTTCAACCAAGAGCGGCGGTCTTCTACCCTAGCAGCAGAGTAGAAACTGACTTTTACCGAAGCAGACAGGCCAGGGCAGGTGGGTGGGGTGCCACAGTGAAGGGGGGGGCGTACCCAGTGGGAAGACCTGCAGCCCTTGGACCAGTCGGCCTGCAAAGCCAGCAGGCCACCCGACGACCAAGCTAAAAACGGAAGAAGAAGAAAGAAACCCTGTAGCTGCTGGCAGTCCCGGCCCCTAATTGCACATCGGTGCTTGATTGATGATCTTAGAAGCATCTTGTAATTGATAGTGCTGTGAGTTGACGTTACACAGAAAGCCTCCTGGCCTTCACAGAGAGACAAGTATTGCTGGGGCAAAACACTAAAAAGGCAACAAAGGATAGCAGACAGTGCAAGCAAAAGAGGAAACTGAAAACAGAGCACCTCCAGAAACTTACAGTTGTTCTCTTCAGACGAGAGAAAATGTGTCACCTAAGGAACAACCTGTTCTAATGAGAATAAGAAATTTAAAATACGCTAGCAAACCCACGACAGACTGCTGAAAATCGACGGTTCAGGAGACGCTTGGGTAATGAGAAGCATTGCGGAGTCCAGTGCCGCCCTGGAGTCTCTCCACGGTTGGGCCGCAAACCTCAGTGGTTGGTTCAGTGTTGACCTCGGGGAAATTTGGTTTGTTTCTCATCCCGGTCCAGGGAGGTCATTTGGGACTTCTTGTTTTCCTTGGTGATTTGGATGAGACTCTTGACAGCATTTTGGTCAAACTGATTTAAAACCAAGAGAAATGAGAGAAAAGCAGAAGAGTGGTGAAGACAGGTTGTCCAGCAGTAACTTGTGAAGTGCGGTGAAGATGAGAGGCACATTGAGAGTGCTCATGGCGCAGGACGAACTCTTGGCAGGGGATGCACAGTGTAGCCTGTCGGGCACAGGTTGGTTTTCAAGTTTAATGGACGGGCGCTGGGGATAGGTGAGCTGCGGCACGGGCCGGGTCAGCACTAGCCTAGCGTTCAGTCCTGTTTGCAAGGCTGTATTACAGACAAGCGCGGCCCTCGAGCCCTGCGCTCTCCTGTCGCACCTGAGTGCCATCCGGCCCCACCTGCAGCTGCGGGGTGCAGGCCTCACCTTACGCCCAACCTCAGCGCCTGGGACATGGTCACAGGAAGCGCCTGGGTTGTGCGAGTGCACAGATGAGCTAGAAATACAAGCGCGAGGGGCTGAGCAGCAAGGGCTGTGGCCAGAGTTGCCAGGCACCTTCCTCGGGCTGCAGCCAGAGCTGCCGGGGTGGCAGGAGGGTGGCGGGAATTTCTGGGCTGGGCGGAAGTTTGGCAGGATGAGCGCTCAGGCCCCCTAGATTCATCGGTGCACTTAGATCATAGTGATATAAATAAAAATACAGGAACACTTTTTGCCTGACGCTTAAGAGCTCATCTAGAGTACTGCATGCTGTCTGGGTCTTGAGCATGTGGCAGTAGTTATTTATGAGACCGTTAGATGTAATTTGAGTGAGAGTGATAATCTATCACGAAGTGTATCATTAAATGTGAAATTTTAAGATTTTTAAAAAGATTTGAGTTGTTTCAAATTATTTCTTTTCAAACAGTCCAAGATTGATCAAGACAAACCTTTTATACTTGAGGAACATGTGGACAAAATAAACAGGTACTTTAAAAGAGATCTCAATTAGATCTTTTCCTTTGGAAAGACTATTAAATTGAGTTTACTAAAATTGTAATTATAGTGTGGTTGGTAATACATCAGATTCTGAGATCAGGTAGCATAGTGCTCTTATTTTCACTTTGAAAGTAACTTATACTTAGTAATCTTTCATGCTAATTCTTTTAAGGCAAAATGTCTCTTTTTTTAAAGTAGGAAGAGAGGCTATAAAATAATTAAATTAACTTATTTTTTATCTTTGTAAAGTCATCTTCTATGAAGGTGAATGTCTGCAGTGACTTAAGAAATTGATAGAGCAGCCTAAGGAAAAAAGAGAAGGAATGTATTAGACAAGGATACATCGGTCTCTTCATTTTAGAAGCATGTTTTCCCACAGCTGAGATATTTATTTATATATTAGCACTATCCATATAAGAAAGCAAAAGAAAAGATTTAGGATTTATTTTGCACTGATTATAGACTACCAACATCCTTACCGGGGAAGTAATGTTTTATTTCATTACTCTGTAAAATAAATTGGAAGATTCTTCATTATTGAAATGGGGCCAGGGAAAGCCGTGTTCTGGTCTGCTCACATTTTAGAAAGAGGAAATTATTTGCACACTGGCGAAATCAAGTGTTTGCTTCTCTCTAGGTGCTTTTCTGCCAGTACTGTGGAGGGGATCATTGAAAACTTACAGCGAGATGGTTCACCTTTTGCCTTGGAGCAGCTGCAGGTAGTGCTGCGCGCATGGCTCCTGTCTGTCTGGGTGTGGAGAGGTCCTGGGGCCGGGAAGCCGCCGTGAGGAGTCCCGGCTCTGTGGCGCTGATGAGTGAGCCCCAAGAGTATTTCCGCAGCTCTGGGGAATGAATGTGGCTCCAAAATAGTAGGATCTGCTGGGAAGAACACGATGTGGGGGTCAAAAACTGACTCCTCCTTGACAGAGCTTCATCACAGGGCTCCTTTAACTATGTGAACTACAAGTGCACCAGAAACTAGGTACCTGTGAGGGTAACAGGAGTCGTTAGGGACTTGGTCAAAGGTGTCAGCCTTAAGGCCGGTTCGAGCTCTCCTGTGTGCAGAGCTCTGGGTCTCCTCGCCCCACTCACGGAACTGACGGACAGAGCGGTGGTTCTGTTTCATTTTTCAGGGGTCAGCGCAGTGTTTCTTCCACAGCTGCTCGCTCTCACGTTCCCACCTAGAGTGCGAGGGCTCCATTCCCTCCAGATCCTCACCAGCACTCGTCGTTTGTGTTTTCTTGACGGGAGCCATCCTGGCGGTCGTGAGGTGATAGCTCAGTGTAGTTTTGCCCTGAATTTTCCTAGTAATTATCGATTTTGAGCCTTTTTTTATATGTTTGTTGGCCAGTGGTATATCTTCTTCGGGGAAACCCCAGTTCGGGTCTTCTGCGCGTGTCCGCATTGGGTTTTCAGGGGATCTCTTGCGTTAGGTTGCAGGAAGTGCTTTCCAGGGCCGGGGACTGCAGCCGGGCCTTGGCCGCTGCCCAGCTGTCGCCCCTGAGCGCCCCTTCTCTGCCTGCGAGCCCGCCGCAAATCTACTCCCTCACTCCTTATGCTGTGCAGTACAGTTTCTCTGTGGACATTAATGGCTTTTGATGAGTGTATTCAAGTGCTTAGCTAGTTGAGATCATCATTTATGCTAGGCAAACTCCAAACGCAGATATATAAAGTTGTAGGTACAGAATTTATTTGTAACAGTTCAGAAAAGTTTTGTTTGGTGCTTTGGCAGGTTTAGGCTAAAATTTCTTGCATGAGATTTTGGCACATGAAGGAAATTCTGAGGGCTATATTTTAATGACTTAAGTAGAAATTCAGGTAGTTTATTATAAATAATGATGGAGCTGTTGAGCTATAACTAGTATTTTTTCCCCAAAGGTAATTAATAAAATGTCTCCAACATCCTTAAAGATCACACTGAGGCAACTCACGGAGGGGGCCTCAAAGACCTTGCAGGAAGTGTTCACCATGGAGTATCGGCTGAGTCAGATGTGTATGGTAAGAATTCTGATTATTAAATGTATTGTCACTTTGTAGTTAAGAGAGCAGTGTGTGTTCATCATGGAACATGGAAAAGGACAAACAAAAAAACAATTAAAACTATTTGTATATAAAAACAAACACGCCAGTAACTTTAGGTGTATTGAAATACTCCTACCCAGATTGCTAATTATGTCAGATTGCTAATTAGCAATCACAAGGAATGTTCATGTCGTGAAAAATTCCAGTGTCCTGGTTTCTTCTGTTTCCATGTGTTAAACTTTTTAGAGGCAAAATCATTTCTTATGTTCAGAGAGCCCTTCAGAGGTCGTATTATTTAGGTTAATCAACTCTCAGTCAAAGGGCACTATTTGGCTTCACAGCCAGAAAGCAGACTTTGCGGATGGACTCGCGTGTCCTGAAGTAGTTACTGAGATACTTTAGTGGTTCGTCTGAGTAGCAGCGCCGCTCTTGGCCGTGTCCTGCAGTCCCTGCTTGGAGGGCGGCAGTGGCAGGTGCAGGAGGGTAAATGCTGGTGACTGCAGGGGCCGCGCTGGGCATCCTCCCTGCGTCCCCTCCGTGAAACTCTGGAAGGCTGGGTCCAGTCCTCCCTGTTGACAGACGTGGAGAAGGCAGCCTAGATAAGTGACCCGCGAGCGGCCTTGTGTGGTACTTGGTTACCGCCCGGGGCCTCCTCCCCGCCCCGAGGCTGCCTTAGCTCCGGGTGTGGGCGCTCGGGGTGTGGGCGGGACGGGAAGGCGTGCTCCTTACTCGGACGGGGAAAAGCAGGTAAGGACCATGACATAGCTGCTGTAAGTGCTCCGAGAAGCGCGCAGGCTGGTAGTGGAAGAGAGGGTGCCGCTGGGGAGGCGACGGAAACCCGCTGAAATAAGCAGGTCGGGGACACGCCTTGAGACGCGGCCTCGTGGGTGACGAGGGGAGAAGCGAGAATGCGGAGCGGGCTCCTGGCGTACGGCAGGGGCGCTCAGGTTTCCGTTGGTTTCAGTACATTTGTTCTGAGGTCATTAGCGCGGCGGCCGGAGGCCCGGGGAGCAGTTCACTGCGGACCGGTGCGGAGGTCCAGGCTTAGGGCCGCTGCGGGGTGACTGAGAGAAGCGGACGGATGAAGGGGGGACGGTGCCCATGCCGGTTAGACATTCACGGCTGACGGGCGTGAGGGCATCTGTGACCTCAGTGAGGGCAGGTGGCCCGCGTTGCCAGGGTTTACTGGAGGAGCACAAAACCCACAGACGCGCTCCCGCAGGGTGTGGTTGACAGTGGAGAAATAAAATGCAAGTAAGACAAATGCATGGCATCTGCACGGTGTTAGTGTAAACGTTAAAGGGAAAAATGAAGACGCAGAGTAGACCCACGGGTGCAGTGGTAGCCGGGCGCCTGGAGGGGACCTCGCCGCGATGTTCTCGGGCGGGGGTGGCAGAGGGGTTCCTGGGGCCTGCGCAGCGACTAGGTAGGGACACGGCTGTCCCCACCACCGTGTGACCCTGACGCGACGCTCTCGCTGGGGAGGCAGAGGGGGCCGAGGAGCTGCTCGGGCCGGGAGAGGCCGTGCGTGCTGGGGTAGAAGGCAGGCACAGCTTAACTCTCAGCTGAGGCTCCCGGGAGCGGCTCCTGCAGGGGCCGGGAGCTTGGACTGCGCGGTTTCTGTGCCGGTTGAGATGTGTGGCCACGCACAGCTATGTGATTGCTCTACAGCTAGATAAAGCTGCTCTAAGGCTAGCAGGGGTCACTGGTGTGA
>RJWT010051579.1:0-10686 GCA_004365215.1 Cuniculus paca
GATGCCATGCTGCACACTGCTATCTTCTGAACAGATGATCAGACCACTAGTCCTAGACCTGCAAAGTCAGTGAAACACCACAGGCTTTCAGTTGCATTTCACCTTAAAAACTGTCACGAGAGTCTGTGTTTCTCTGGATCTGCCAGTTGCTTGGGGGAGGGGGTTGACACTTTTGTTTGCCAGCCCACAAGCCTGAAGGAGCTGGGATCTAACTGTTTCCCCTGCCAGTGGGGGCCCACGGGAAGAAGTTTGGCTCTGGAGGTCCTGGTCCAGGCAGTGGCCAGTGCATGGGGCTGTTTCACGTGGGACAGGTCTAGTTCTCCCTCCCCAAAGTCCATGCTGATGCTGACTCACTGAGAGAGGCCTGGGTCTGGATGCTCCTGTCTCACAGCGGCCTGCACATGGCGCTGTTTCCAGCAGGATGATTCTAGTTCTCCCTCCCCAAAGTCCACACTGATGCTGACTCACAGGGAAAGGCTTGGGTCTTGATGCCCCTGTCCCACAGCGGCCCGCACATGGCCTCTATTCTATTCATTTATCTAATCACCCTAATTTGAAATAAATGATACATTTTCAAGAGGGTCTTCTAAATCTTCATAATCTCCCTAGAATATGTTGAAATCACCACTTTTGGTGATCAGAATAATACTGTTGTTATTATTATACTATAGCAGCAGTTTGTTGCTATACTAACAAACACCTCACAATCTCAGTGACATAACATGTAAAACATTTCTCACTCCAATAAGGACTGTGACTTCAGTGCTTCTCTAAGGCAACTTACAAGTTGCAATTCAAGAATCTGGTTTACAGCTAGGCGTGGTGGTTACATGCCTGTAATCCTGGCTACTTGGGAGCCCGAGGCAGGAAGATCGCAAGTTTGAGGCCAGCCTGGGAAATTTAGCAAACTTTGTATCTAAATTGAATTAGATAAATAGATAGATAGACAATAGATAAATAGATAATGGACATAAGTAGATAGATAGATAGATAGATAGATAGATAGATACATACATACATACATACATACATAGACAGGGTTAAAATACAGTTCAGCACTCCCTGAGTTCCATCCCCATTACTGCAAAAAATAAAATAAAATAATCGCTTTTGTTTGTATCTTTGTCATTCTTCTATCTCAACACATGCCTTCCAGCATCCAATTCCACAGAGGAAAAGAGAGCTAAAGGACCATCTGGGCCTCCTCACTACCTCAGCATAGAAGTTACACTCATTGTTCCAGTTTACAACCCATAATTTCAATTTAACTGCAAGGGAGATTTTTAAATATAACTTCTATGTGTCCAAGAAGAAGAAAAATGAAATACAATTTTGTGTATACCTTGCATTATTTCTGCCCAAATCTTGTTAACCTCCATTTTTGTATTACCATCTTTCCCAGTATAGTTTGGGCCATTTTGATCTTTTCTAGAATATTTGCAGTCCTCTAGTCACTGGTCACCTCACTTCCTTTCATTCTTCCTTCCCACCTCAAACAGATCATCTCTTCTTCAGCACAGGATGGTCTCTTTGCCTTAGAAATGCCAAAGAATAATAGTGCCCATGTTATGTAAATTATGTGTAAGGGTCACATACCTTAAAGACATGAGAATTATTCTTTACTCAGTATATAAAGATACTTTCCATAAGGATTACAAATGGCTTATAATAACTCAACGAATGAAATGTGAAATATTTTTCATTGACAAAAACTTTTTAGATGGGATTCTCTTAACATTTTACCATCTCTGTTGGCTAGAGATGGAATATATTAAAAGTTTGTCTTTATAGATTGAGTTTTCAGTGCTTAATCTTTTTTTAAGTGTGGTATTTGAACAGAGGAGGTGTGAAAAACATGTCTTCCTTCATATTCTAGATGGAATGAACACAGGAAGAAGCAAAATTTGTTTTGGTTTTTCCTCACTTTACCTGTCATCATTTTTTCCATGAGAACCATAAACAACAATTTTAGAAATACCACTGTTGTTACTGAAAATAATCTTTTCATATTTATCCAATATCCTAGACTTGTGTAGTTTGTACATGACTATATGTTTGACAGAATTTTTAAAATCCCTAATAATGTAGAAAAATGTTATCAAAGTACAATTTTTTTCACTGTGTTCAGAAGCAGAGCTTTTCTATATACTAATTATAGCATAATTCAAAATGAATGCCAATGAAAATAAGATTTAGGTATAACTGGTAACCTCAGCACATTTTTATCAAACCAAATGCCTCTCATTGATTATCAATTTATCCATTCAATAAGTATTTACTGAACACTACTAAAAGGCAGACAATATGCCTGAAAATGCCAAAAAAAATAATAATGAAAGGGTGATTCCTGTGATCAAGAGGCTCCTAGTTTGATGAGGTGTACAAATAAGTAGACCAAGGGTTTTGATGAGTCATGATAAATGCTCCACTAGAGAAATGCAAAGGTTGATGTGGGAGCATAGACAGAATACCTCACTTTGACCTCAGGGTATTACAACCCAATTCCCAAAAGAGTTAAATTACCAGACTGATGAAGAGGAAATTGTAATGCCATGAAGTTGGAACAAACGAAAATCCACTCTTATTACTTAGATTCCATCTCTCAAAATGTGCCTTTAAGAAATTGTGGAAGGTCTCCTAGTATAAGAAATAGTGATTTTGTAGTCAACCATGCTCAATCAAATCAAGATTTTATCATTGACTTGCAGTATAATTTTAGTCGAGTTTCTGCATTTTGTCAATTTTAAAAGGAGAATAATAGTATACATCTTAAAGAGTAGCCATTAGGATTAATGCAATAAAGTATATAAAGCACTCAACATACTTCATAGCTCATAATTGGCATTTAGCAAATCATAGTTTTTAATGATAATAATACAAATGGAAATGGGTTGCATTTTTAACTTTGATAATAGACATCCAGATCTGTAGTTATTTGGGCATTCCTTCCTTTGGTTTGTATCTTGTTGACATGAATTGAAAATATTTGTGTTTAAAATAGTGCAGTATAGATTAACTCTTATGTTAATTGAGAGTAATTTTATTCCATTGATGATAATTATAGTGGATTTTAATGACCAATTGGCAGGAGTTTCAGAACATTCTTCTTAAGAAGTAAAATGTGGCCCTGGAATTCAAACAAAATAGCACTATCAACATAGAATAACTAATGAATAGTCATGAGACCCATTGGGATTTCATGTCAATTTCAAAATTAAGTGTGATAACTAGAAAGGTGGTAAAAACGCCTTCTAAGCTATTGACCTGGACAGAAATTAGACTTGATATTTGTTGGCATAGCCACTCTTCATCATTATATGCCAAATCTGTCTGTGAGGTGAGATTCTCAGTTTTACATTCATCAAACTAAAATAAGGAATAAAGTGTCTTTTCAATTTACATGAGTGCCAACATGGGAAACAGAAAGACAAGCTGAAGTTCACAGCACTATGTGCTGAATTCCGTTGCCCATGGTGACAGTGAATCATAACTGACACAAACTGAAATGCCAGTCATCAATATTAAAAGGAAATGGGTCAAGGTTACAGACTGACTTGCTTCTCCTTTTTATTTTCTAAGCAATGGAATTTAACTATAGCCATGATGATCTAGCCCCATAAGAAAGTGACCTTGATAACTGTAATAGAAGATTCTCATATGATACTCAGGTATTTCACCTAGAGTTCAGCATCGGTTATCTTTTTTTTCTGTGAGAGTTCATCTAACTCATCTCTTAAGTTTAAGATGTTACCTGTCCACATAGCCAGATTAAGCACTGGTCTTTTAAACAGAAAAGTATTTAGTAACTGAAAGTTTTCTTTACAATTGTTCAGTAGTTTTAGGCCACATAAATTGACCATGAGAGATATCCCTGTTAGTAAGAATATTCTCCTCTTGAAATGTCTGTTTTTCTCCCCATTGAGTTTCATGATTATGAAGTCAAAGCCAGGTAGTACATACTGAAATCATAAACTGATATACATGTACATGATCACCAACGTAAAGTTCTCCACAAAATAAAGGTAACAGTTTCTGGAGGTCCCATAAACACCCACAGGTAAAATCAGTAGTAGCCAGATTCTCCATGCGATTGTTTAAATATGAAATGTCTCCAAAATATACATGGATTGAAGTCTTGACCCCTAATACAGCAATGTTTTTAGATAAAGCATAGAGTTGACTGGATCATGTGGGTGCTAACCTCACAAATAGACTAATCCACTGATGATTTTATTACCTGAATGAGCTGTAAAGGTGAGGCCTAGTTGGAGGAAGTAGGTCACTGGGCATGCCTTTGAAGGTTATATTTTATCTTGTTTCCAGCTTCTTCCTCTCTGGCTCTTTCCCACCCTCTCTGCTTCCTGACTGCTCTACCACTCCCTTCCTCAAGGAGGCCATATTCTGGCTCACCTGAGACCTGCAGTAATGGAACCAGCAAAAAGTAGACTGTTACCATGAGCCAAAATAAATCTTTCCTCTTTTAATTTGTTTGTGTCAGGTATTTTGTCATTGCAACAGGAAGCTGCCTAACACATTTGGCTTCTTGTTTTTGTTTTCTTTTGTTTTGTTTCATTTTGTTTTTTGCTTAAATTTTAGAAACTATCCTAGCAAAAGGCTTGCAGACCATGAATGAGGTAAAAACCCAGTTGAGTTCCAAGCCAGTAAACACAGCTTATAAAGCCAGCTCTACCATTCTCTGTGGTGTGTCCTTGAGCAAATTGTTTCACTTACTCCTCTGACCACTTTCTTTCCCCAGAGGAACTTGATCCATACATTGCTTTCCCATTTAATAAGGTAATGGAGGTGTTATGGATTAAAAACTGGTGATCAACTTAACACCAGCTGAATTAAATCAGCATGGTGCTGAGTGTAGATGGCCCACCTGAGGAAAGTTGCCAGCATAAAAAGAGACATGAAGAGGAAGAGTGAATTGTGGGTTCTCTTAAGTGTCGTTTGGAGCCATTGGTTCTCCTGCAGGAGCTCGTTATGGCTAGCTTCCCTGATATGAGTTTGGCCATTATCATCAGAGAAGCTCGGGACCCTGTCATTGAGAGTGGCTGTGGTTGCTGAGAGTGGATGCAGTTCACTTTGGGGGAGCTCTGCTCCTTACATTGAGCACCACTTCCTGGCTCAGAGAGGAAGATGTGTGCTGTTTATTCTCCTCCAGGAGAAGTTTGTCACGCTGGCTTCCTGACATGTGCTCAACTGCTCTCATTGTCAGAGGAGCTCTGGACCTCACTGTCACTGAGGATGGCTGTGATACTTTTCAGGGCAGCCCTGGTCATTATTTTGAGTGTTGCTTCTTGGCTCCAGTACAGAACCCTCAACCTAGTGGCACAGATCCTTCACCCACTGGCATAGACTTTCTAGCTTCCACTGCTGACCTTTGGGTCTTCCCAGTGCAGATCCGTAAAACAGACTTGCATGAGTCATTGTCATGGGCTCTAGGCCTCCAGTTGGACTCGTGGGAGGTATTGTCATGAGCTCTAGGTCTTCAGCTGGACTCATGCAGGACATTACTGTGGGATTCAGGCCCTCAGCTGGATTTTCTAGGTCTTTAGTGTTGTGGACAGATTTTCTGCACTTTCGTGTACTTAACTCTGGGTGACCATCATAAAATAATAAGTTCTGTATCCTGTATGTAATTGTTCTCCCCGCAACCCCTGACTACAACAGGGAGTGTTTGTTCATTTTGCATGCAGAATTCATGCTAAGTTCCAAAAGGACCTCATCACTTTATGCCAATAGAACTGAGATGTAATTTGAGTTGTTTCAAAATAGAACTTCTCTAAGAACTCATTTGCCTATGCAACATCCTAAATGTTGCATACATATTTTCTTAAATTAAAGAGCACAGTAAGTGCTCATTTTTGCTTATTGTTAAGGCTATTCAGTATCAAACTTTATTCCTTCTATAACCTCAAACAGTTTGAGTTTTCCAGGACCTTTTAATTATCCATCCCATTTAATAAAAAATTTTGATGCACTCTTTCTCCTTAGTGAGTACTCTTTGTATTTTTCCACTCATTGTATTTCTTTTCCTACTTTTAGAAACGTGTTTATTTTCCTACATTTCCAAGCCACCTACTGCATATAATGTATCATCCTAGTACTCTGCTTGGTACCAAGTATACAAATGAGAATGAGACCCAGTTAAGGAAATTTTAAAAATCAATGGTCTAATTGACTAACCACATGTAAACTGATAATTGTAACATAAGGTATTAAGTATAGTGATGAAGGCATGAATAAAAATGATTAGGATACATGGAAGAGGAAGCACAACCTTCTTTCTAAATTTTGATGAAGTTCCATTTATCTAGCTTTTCTTTCATTTCTTATCCTTTAAGTGTCATGTCTAACAAAGCATTCCCTAAACAAATGTCATAAAGATTTATGCCTATCTTTCTAGGAGTTTTATACTTTAGTCTTATGTTTGTCTTTGATATACTTTAATTTAAATTTATATGTGTGTAACATAGGATTACAACTTCATTCTTTTTCAGGTGAATATCTAGTTGTCCAAGTGCCATTTGTCGAAAAGACTATTTTTCCCCATGGAGTTGCACAGACAACCCTGGAGCTGCCTCTTTGATCTATTGTCCTAGTTTATGTTCTGCTGTGGAAAGTGCAATTTGTGTTTCTTCCTTTTTTCCTCTCAGTTTCCTTGACAGAAATTTCACCTTCTTCTTATTCTAAATGTTAAAATTCTTAAAGGTGGGGTTTGTGAATGTCTTCCCTATTCTCTTTTGGTGCTGATTCCTGGGTAAGTTTATCCATAACCAACCTCTCTCTAAGCAGATGACTAATAAATTTTGTCTCTGTCTCAGATTTCTCCACAAAGCTTCATGCAAGAATATTTATTTGCTTTATTAGCTCTATTCAGACATCTCGTAGGTGATTTAAACTTAACATTACAAAAAGTAAGATGTTTGTTTCTTATATCTGTTCAACCTCCAAGAAAATTTGTTTTTCTGACAACTTCTCTTATCTTGTAAATATCACCACTATCCAATTTCTCAAGCCAGAAAACAGGGATTTACTCACAATTGTTTCTTTTCCCTCATTTCCCATATTCAGTTCATCAGTCTTAAATCTTTCCACTTATCTCATCTCCACTGACATCATCCTAGGATAAACCACCATTAATCTGTTACTCGAAATCCTGGCATAGCACCACCTCTGTTCTTTCTGTTTTCTCTCTTGCTCTTTTCTCAAACTATAAACAGAATAGTAATTTCAAAAACAATCTCAGTCCAGGAACCCCTATTTAAAATCCTGCAGTGACTTCTAGTTGCACTACTATCTATAATCAGCTGCTGCAAAATCTGGTTCCTGTTTATCTCTCTAATCTCTTCTCAAGCCACAGTCTCTCTTTCAAAGCAACACACATATTCTTCAAGTTCTAGAATACATAAGATTTTTCTCTCAATATTTTGCATGAAAGTTTACCCCAGCTTGTTTTTCCACATCACACCTTTAAAATTACCTGGTCAGAAAAGTCTTCCCACCAACACTGCCGGTGTCCCACTGCAAATACAGTACCTTGTGCTAACTGCCTGATAATTTTTCATTGTCTTTTAACAATTTTTCTTTTTATTGTAACATGTGCATACACAACTTCTACACATCTTTCTTTTATCTATCCACACACTGCCTTATTTCCATACTGGAATTTCGTAGCTTGACATAACAACGTAACAACATAGATGTGTGCAAGAGCATTTTGCCTGTGACCATGTTTCCAGCGTACTGCTGTACATTTGCAAATACTAGGTGACCCAAAAACTATTTCAATGACTAAGAATACAAACCAGTAGGGAAAGTTGCAGTGTTGAAGTGACATCTGATGCTTATGAACTACCGGGTGGTAGAGGCATTACTGGTTGAATAACCTGCATATACAGTTTCTGAAAGGCAAGAAAAGAAATGCTTTGTATGTGAATATTGATTACATTCCTTCCAGACTGCTGGAATTTTGTGTATGGAGAGAAAACACTTTTATTTTCACTTTGTTTCATGCTTGATTTATTGACTATTTCTACTGAATTCATCTTGAAAAAATCAAATTTTTTAAACTTATAAACATTGTTTATGAAACTTAGTTCATTAAATTTCCTTAAACAGTTTAAGCTTCAATCACAATTTAATGGCACTGATTATTTTGAATACTTTAGATACTATAAATAGATAAAACATATGCATGATTAACAATTGCTATGCTTAGAGGGCTATTATATTTAAGCCTCTTACAAGCTAACCATAGGTTTTTGTCTTCAGTATTAATTAACTTCTTCAAAGATCCTCCAAATTATTCAAAGTGATTATTTTCATATTTCCTGAGTCTAGAGGAATTGGGCTATCAAACAAGTATTTTTGGAGGAACACAGGACCTGGTGATTCAAACTTGAGTCCTGGGGTATCTCACTGGGTACCTTTTATCAGTGAACCTACTGTCTCATGTCAGTAGCATTATGTAAGCCCATACTTTTTTACATGTGTCCAGTGTATTCAGTGGAATTCTCATGGAATTTATCCCAGAACACTGCATCTATTTCTCTGTTTGGCTAACATTATATAATCTTCCATGGTGTCATTATTATACATTAATCTGGTATAATTGTGTTAATGAAAGCATATAAATGTCTTATTAATATCTTATTGTAATTTATTATATAGATGTTTCTTTGCATAGGAGAGACAAACTATTTTAAATGGCCAAATTTTAAAGAACACAATCTATTCTCCACTGTGGAATTCACCATCGTTGTGACTGTGATTATACTTGACCATCAGTGTCCATCAGTACTTTCTGTAACAGTTTCTTCTCTTCCCTAAATTCTTTGCTTACTCATAGTTTTCTGTATTTACCCAGTGCTACTCACACAGATAGGGACAAATACATAGCTTTGTACATAGACAGCTACTTAGAAGAAATGAAATAATCAATGCCTTAATTAAAATCAATGATATTATTTTATTTTATTTTGAGTTAAAGCTTCATTTCTGTACATTTTATATTAGCTGTCTCTTGTTAATCATTAAGAATTTATAGCTTTCACAATGTTATATAAAATTACTACAGAATCTTTATTATTATAACTTTTATTGCATTGATATTCTAAATATCACAACTTACCCAGTGGGATCTACTTTAAGCTGGCTTATTTTCCTTTTAGCACCATCTTTATAATCTTCAGTGATATTCATGCTGTCTGGCAGTAATATTTCAGGCCTATCTAAGTTTATCTGGCCTCAAGGGATGAAATCTGCTATTCTCTAAAGAACTCTGCTTTCTTCTAGTGAAAATATTGCTAGACACCAAAATCTGAGGCTAGCTTTGTATTTGAGCACTGGTGCCTAAAATTAAAAAGTGCTACTGCTGATATTGGGACACCCTTAGGCAGAGATAGGCACAGATTTCCCTGTTAAGCTTTTTATTCATATTGATTGTTTTTAAATTTATTTATATTCTGCCCACCTATAGTAAATGTATTAGTCACTTTCCTGTTGCTGGGACAAAATATTTGATATCCATGGCTTAAAGGAGGAGAGTTTTATTTTGGCTCACTGTTTCAGAGGGTTCATTCCATGGCTATCTGACTTCAAGGAAGAAAGGTATGTTGAAGGGATAATAGTGGAGGAAAGCTGCTCAGCCTATGATACCCAGTAAGCAGAGAGAGAGGAGAGGAGCTGGAGACTAGAATACATCCTTCTAGGTCATATCTCCAGTAACCCCCTCCTCTAACCAATTCCCAGATTCTAATAGCACAATCAGCTATGAATTCATCAATGAATTAGTCAGTTATTAAGTATAACATGCCTGTCATCCAACTACCTTCCAAGAAACTCACCTCTGAACACATGCAAATTTGGGGTACATTTTATATCTAAACCATTAGAGTCATATATTAACAAAGCCCTAAAGATTTTATAAGATTTTCAAGAAAGAGTGAGGTAGTAGGTAAAAGTTGGTGACCTATGAAGGGTTGCGAGTAGCCTGGAGCTTAAGAAGGCCCCATATATTAAGAAGGGCACTCTAATGAATTATGGCAGATTGTGAATGAGCCACCAAAATGCTGAAACAGGAAAGTGGTATGATCCAGGGAGTATGGAATGAAATACTAGAGAATCTAGAGACCAATGGCAGAAGGATCATCAGGGCTGCTGCAGTTGTTCAGGAAGGACTGAAGAGAAACTAAAGTACCAGCACTGACTAGAAATAAGGTGCAGGGCTAAGTACCCTTGCTGAGATAAAATGCACTGGACTACATTCACATTACATGTGGGGTGTAATGCAGAAGTTAAAATCAAAAATTAATTGAACATGGAATACAGGATAGACATTACAAATTGTGACATTCAGGAAGAACAAGACAAACAGAGGGTGAAAATAGAAAGATTTGGGTTGACACTAAGGAATAATTTGTGAAATGAACAAGTGCAGCCAGTGTCTGGTTTGTGTGTGTTCTGTAATAAATGTGCCAACTGAATCAGCTTCCATTAATAAAATAGTGTGTATTGGGTTCATATTGTGTTACTACCATTATGCTAAGGATGTGTTTCATCAACTTCACCATAGATCCTGTGAAATATAGGTACTGTTCTTATCACTATGATATGACTAGAAACCATAGACTCAAAAAAGTATATTACCTATGTTCACATAGGTAGGGTTTGGCAGAG